>CAUYON010207835.1:0-24396 GCA_963573935.1 Arctocebus calabarensis
CATTACAATGTTGAAGAGCAATGGAGACAATGGACAACCTTGCCTGGTTCCTGATCTAAGTGGAAATGCCTTCAATTTAACTCCATTCAATACAATATTGGCTGTGGGTTTGCTGTAGATGGCCTCTATTCGTTTAAGAAATGTCCCTTCTATACCAATTTCCTTAAGTGTTCTGATCATGAAGGGATGCTGGATATTATCAAAAGCTTATTCTTCATCAACTGAGAGAATCATATAGTCTTTCTTTTTAAATTTATTTATGTGCTCAATTACATTTATAGATTTGTGTATATTGAACCAGCCTTGAGATCCTGGGATAAAGCCCACTTGGTCGTGGTCTATAATTCGTTTGATGTGTTGTTGGATTCTGTTGTTAGGATCTTATTGAATATTTTTGCATCATCATTTATTTGTGATGTTGGTCTCTATTTTCTTTTCTTGTTGGGTCTTTCCCTGGTTTAGGGATCAAGGTGATGTCTGCTTCAAGAATGTGTTGGGTAGTATTCCTTCTTTTTCTATATTTTGGAAAAAAGTTGATTAATATAGGTATTAGTTCTTCTTTAAAGGTTTGGTAGAATTCTGATGTGAAGCCATTTGGTCCCAGGCTTTCTTTTTAGGTACATTTTATATAGTTGATATTATTTCAGAACTTGATACAGTCGTTCTGGCTAAGTCTTGGAAGTTGGTGTTCTTCCAAGTATTGGTCAATTTCCTTCAGATTTTCGTATTTCTGAGAGTAAAGTTTCTTCTAACATTCGTTAAGGATTTTTTGAATTTCTGAGAAGTGGCTCGGTGCCTGTGGCTCAAAGGGCTAAGGTGCCAGCCACGTACACCTGAGCTGGCAGGTTCGAATCCAGCCCGAGCCTGCCAAACAACAATGATGGCTGCAACCAAAAAAAAAAAACACCAGGTGTTGTGGCGGGTGCCTGTAGTCCCAACTACTTGGGAGGCAGAGGCAGGAGACTCGCTTGAGCCCAGGAATTGGAGGTTGCTGTGAGCTGTGATGCCATGGCACTCTACCCAGGGTGACAGCTTGAGCCTCTATCTCAAAAAGAAAAGAAAAGAAAAGAAAATTGCAAGACAAATAACTTTCAACCTTCTGGGGCTCAGGGTTACTTAGCACTGAGTCCACGCAAAGCTGCATGCTCATTGGGAACCTGCTGTATCTTCCCCTACTGAGGAGTCTGTGTTGGAGCTCTTCTTCCATGACTTCTATAAGCACGTGTCATTCGGTCCTCATAACAGGCAGCCTTGATTTACCTCAGTTTACTGATGAGAAAACTGAGGATCTGAGAGATGAGGACTTGCCCATGGTCACATGACTAGAAATGAACTAAGGCACAAGCTATTGACCTGTAGGTGAAGGTTTATAAACTCATTGTGTCCACTGGGGCAGGCAGTACCCCAGCGAAGCAAAGGCAGCACATCAAACACAGGATGCTCTTCATCGTCACGCATCAGTGGCCTCAGCACTCTTGCTTTTCTTGAAACCCTCAGCTCCTTTGCTCTACCTTCTGTTTCCCTGGGTTTGTTAGAAATATTTCTCTTTTATAACAAAATCAACAGCACAAAGAATATGATGTATGTTAATCAACCCTTGTCCTCAATGTCAGACAGAAAGTAGGGTGTAGTGGAGTCAGAGGCAGATGAGAGACAGCCCTGCCTATAAGTGGGAGCCCCTCTAAGCTCCGGTTGATGTGTTAAAGCCTCCAATTAAGCTCCGGTTGATGTTGGCTACAGGGTCTGATGTTGTTAAAGCCTCCAATTTTTTAAGGAAATCTAAACATTGAGGAGTTCAGGTCTTTATGTGAGATAAAAATATTTGCTTTTTCAAATATTGGCTCAAATTGTTTTTTCCAAACGCTGTGTAGGTAAAGAAAAACATTTACAGGACAAACATGATCCAAGGGACATCAGTTTATAATGTGATTATATCCACTTTGTAGAGATGAAGGTGTGTCCCAGGAAGGGAATGGGCTTCTCCTGGGGTTCCCAAGTGGGACAAGGCCACTCTCATCTGGCTCAACCTTAGGCAAGAAGTGTCAAGGAAATGGGCAATCAGGGTACACGCCTCTGTCCACTAGGACAGGACCCAGCTTGCACAGAATGTTTAGGGTAGGGGGTCATCACACGCTGCCAAGGTGGAGCCAGACCCACTGCTGAGAAGCTCTCACACAGTGGTTGGAGGTGAGGAAATAGAGGTATGGGACACTGCTACTATCTTCTTTGATTTTTTTTGTTTGTTTCTAACATTTTATTGTGAAAAGTTTCAAACACAGAGAAGTTGAAGAAATTGTTCAGACAACACTTATGCATCCATTACACAGGTGAATATTCTGCTTCATCACTTATCCCCTATCTGTCCATCCCTCTCTCTATCTACCCATCTGCCTTTTGTTTTGTTTTGATGTACTTCAAAATATGTTGTAGACATCAGCATGCTTCACTTTTAAACACATCAGACTATGTATTCCTTTCCTTTTAAACTTTTAATTCACAAGTAACTCACAAAGACATTCTTTGTAAATAATGAAAATACACAGAGAACATGCAGTTGCCTTGTACCATTGCCCCCCCCAAACTGATCTTTTCACTAGAGATGACCACAGTCATCTTCAGTTTGGAGCTTACCCGTACCCATCTTTTTCTGACCTTTGTATATGCCTACACATGGCCAAGGAAAGTAGCATGGTATTAATTTGCAAGTTGTTTCTTCTTTTCCTTCTTTTAAACAAACGCACAATTGGTGCTGTACTGGGAAAGTCATTCTGTAGTTTGCTTTTTAACTCACCATCTTTCTCTGTCACCACATGGCCTGCCTTAACCTCCCTCCAGCTTGCAGTCTTCCACAGTGAGACCACATTATGCGTTTATTTACTCAACCCCTTTCTCATGCATATTTAGGTTATTTATACTTAGTGTCATTTCTGCCTTCTTCCTTTTTCTCCAGATATAGAAGAAACAGGTTTCTTAGCTTTTTTCTCCCCCAAGTGCTCTGCACTATAAAGATCATTTATATTAGATAAACTCGAGCATGGTCCATGGAGTGTTAGGAGCAGTGGTATTTTAGTGTAATAGGGCATAGAAGTTGCCTGGCTCTGTGGGGATGTCCAAAGGACACTTGTGGGAGGTCAGCACGTGTGGCACCAGGGACTCACCACACAGGATGCTCTGATTCACACATTGCCAGGAGTAGCGCTCTATCTTGGGCCTGCACCCAGCTTCCTCAGCACGAGTATAACAGCAGTCATGGCGATGGCAGCACCTGTGGATGTCATACGGGCAGACTGGCAGGTGGGTGAAGGCAGTGTGGCCACCCTTCCTTGCTGGGACTATGGGTGAGTGAAGACCCCCAAGGAGCCAGCATCCTCAGGTCTAAGCTTTGTCCTGGAAAGACTCGTGTGCTGGCCCTATCATCTGCACCGCCTCCAGTCCTGGCTGAGACCGTGCCATGTGCCCACTTGCCTACTCCACTCTGAGTCTCTGAGCTTCAGCTCCACTAGCTGCCTCTCTGTTCCTGGAGTGAGCCAAGCCCCTGCCCCCTCCTGGCATTGCCCATGTTGTACCCTCTGCCTGGGACACCTGCATGCCTACTCCTGTCTTCTAGATCTCAGGCCAAGCACCAGCCCCTGGCACAGGATGTCATTAGGCCTCACCTGACCTCCCCAGTATATGCCCTCTCATAAAGTTAGGTTCTTTTCCCTTAGGGCAGGTTTATAAAGGTAACTTTATTAGCATCTATATCCAGTGTTTTAAGGCTCTCCCACGTAATAGGACCTAAGAAAACATCTACTGTGGAATAATTCCCTGAAGAAGACGCACAACCCCCCCATACCTGTCAATCATTCACTCACTCATTCATTCACAGGTGTTCTCTCCACCTGCCTATCAGCCACACTTTGCCAATCCCTCAACAAGGCCTGGCGTGCACAGGCCAGCATTTCAGGGAGCCCAGTCTGCTAAGGGAGGCAGACAGCGACCAGACACATGCTTGGTGAGAAGTTCTCAGACTTGGTGTAAGCCCTGGAGTGGCAGGCCCAGCTAGGTTTCAGAGAAGTCTTCCTGGAGTGGGGAGCCACATCTGAAGGACACATGGGAACCAAACAATCAGAGTGTAGGAGCCGCAGAGGAAAGCAGATGAATCCAAGACATGAGGGTAGATAAAGACCTCTTGGTGATCATCACGGCCTCCGAGCTAAGGGAGAGGCAGCCAAACTGTCCTCTGCTACCTGAGAGCTTTGAGGAAATGACTGAGCCTTTCTGAGCCTCAGGGTTCTCATCTTTAAAATGAGGATGACTTTTACGGCTGTCACCATAGATGGCAGTGACAGGAAATGAGAGGAAGAAGCAGGGAGATCTTAGCCCCAGACTTGCACAGGGCAGGCAAGTTTTACATGGCAGCAAGATCCTGCCTGGGTTCAAATACCAGCTCCCACACCTTCCTGTCTGTGTCCCCAAACACATTACCTAATCTTTCTGTGCCTCAATTTCTTTGTCTATGAAATGGGGTTATTGTAAGGACTCACAGGGAGCCTCAGAGCAGTCCCTCGGGTATAATAATCTGGCTACTTTTATGTTAGTTTTTAGGCAATGTAATCAACCCATTGCAGCTGGCACCAAGATCTGGCCTCAGTGGCCACGTTACCCAGGAGGTCCTCTGCCTACAAGGGAGTACTATGTGTTAAGGTTTTGAGTATTTCCTTGTAGGTCTTAACTACCCCCAAGGGTGGAATACCTTCTAGCTTAGGCCCAAGCATGTACTCACCAGTCAATGGCATCCCGGGGCTGGCCATGGCCACCCAGGCCACAATAGCAGCCATAGTTCATGTAGGCAATGGGGGTTCGAGTGCCAACACAATTCACAGTACCCGCCAGTTCCAGGAGCCCACGTCGATGCACATGTGATCTCCTGGAGGCTGGGAATGTGGTAGTGGTAAACAAAGGTCAGAGGCTGTATGTCAGGGCTTCCCTCGCCCTACAGAGGGACAATGGCTTGAAAAAGCCCTAGATGTTGCAGCCAGACTTGTCTGGGTTTGTATCTCATTTCCTAGCTGCATGACTTTGGACAAATTACTAACCTCTTTGTGCCTTGTTTCTTTGTCTGTGAAATAGGAGGTAAAGTGACCTCAACTCACAGAAAGAAGTAAGATAATGCATGAAAACCACATGACCCATGACAAGGCCTAACTATTATAATCAATATCTTCAAGGCAGCCTTGGGGTCGGGTGGGGGGAGTCACAGACTATAGCACATAAGAGATCATGCCCCTGGGCCTTTGCACAGGCTGCCCCCACTTCCTGGAATGCCCCATTTCCCAATCCCCTGTCCTATCAACTCTAGATACAGTCAGATTGTGAGTTATGCATCAAATGTTTGTCCAGTTACCTGTTCTGGGCACTGAGAATCAGAGGTGTGCTAACCTGTCATCGAGGAGGGCTCCTCCATGGGGGATTCCCAGCCCCTGCCTTATTCGTTCACAGGCCCCTCAGCTCAAGCCCAGTTATCTCTGTGGATCCTGGTGCAGCTCCAACACCCAGTGGTGCCCAATACTTGCAGATGTGACTGGCACTTCTGCACTGGACAGGTGAGAAAGAGTAGGCCAGCTGGGGAAGGTGCCTCCCATACTCCATTGCCAGCAAGAGCCTGGGCTGAGGCTCCTACCCAGGCTCTGACTCACGGACCAGTGCTCCTCCCTCTAGCATGGTAACAGCAGGGGAAAGTGGCCTTTCGGGGTGACAGAGCTAAGGGTCATGGGCAGCAGAGCACTTCCTGGGAATCCCCTCTCCACTGTTTGGTGACTTAGGATCCAGGAGTGGTCCAGGTGCTGCATTTGGTCATCTCTTCTCTTTCATCTCTTTTTTTATCTAGAACATGTTCTTATCACACTGACTTTTTTGAGGAGTCCAGACCAAGTTTAAATTTGAGTTTGGTTTTTTTTTTTCCTTGCTCAAAAAGTAGTGTATTAGTATGGGGGAATAGAGATGGATCCAATAGGAAGAAAATATTCAAGTGAGTTTAGAGTTCAAAGCTTCCTCTTCCTCTTTGGTGACTAGGCTTCCCTCTCCCTGCAGCTTGTATCTCTGCCTCAAACCTCCTGGGGTGTCCTCTGAGCCTGGGCAAGCTCTGAGGCATGACTGTGCCTCAAGGCCTGGCAGGAGTCAACCCCTCTTACCTCTCTGTACCCAGTCACCTACACACTCCGCCACAAATACCTGGACCCCATTCTCATCCTGCCCATGGGCTATCTACTTCCAGAATCTGCCTTGCTCCACAGATAGACACAGGGGCCCTCCCTATACCCTGCTGCAGTCTGCCCGTGGGAGAACCCTCCAGCCCGGAAGGTTTTTGAGGACAAATCTCTGACTTGGGCAGCTCTGGATGCCCTGGCACAGACAGTTTCCAGGAAAGATCCCTTGACCTCTGGATCCACCAAGCCCCATGGGAACACTTCCCTGGTAAGCATACCCTGAAGCTATCCCCACAGGGCCCCCCCCCCCCACCCTGACCTGAACACTCTATGGTATCTCAGAGGCTTAGCAACTGTTCCATGGCAGGCTCAGGCATGGGCTGGGTTAGCACGAAGGAAAACACTCCCTCTGTACCAACAGAGGTGGGGCAGGTCATGCTGGAGTCTGTTTGCTCTGTCTGCCCACTGAAGCCTCCTCTGGGAGTGCCAGAGCTGTCGGAGCATCCTATGCGCCAGGGTCTATGCGCACATAGGTGTGTGTGTGTCCATGGTGCATCTGATGTGCCCTGGGGGCTGTCTCTGTCTTCTTTGAGTTGTGTGTGCACCAGTGCCTCATGGGCTATTTGCCTGTCCTGCAGTATGGGTCTGTGTGAGCCACATACCTAAGTGCCCAGGGGAGTCCAGGGGCTCTGTTTCTCTGTGCTTACAGTGTCTGTAGCTCCGTGTGAGTGCATGTACCTGTGCACCCTGGAACTAGGCGGTCACCAAGGGTACCTTGCTCAGGGGGCTCCATGGGTGGATGAGAAGGGGAACACTTGCTCTCCCTCCCCCAAACCCAGTCCCTCCACCAGGTCCCAATCCTCTCCCATCTCCTGTCCACCTGGTGCTCTACCCCACGGACAGGTGGAGTGAAGGGTCAGTGCCCAGGACCCCAGTGTGGAGGCTCCAAGTTGCTTGGAGAGGGCTGAGGGATGTCTGCAGAGGACTATAAGCCCCAAGGGAAAGGCTGGGCTACTTCGGAGTCCCGGAGAGGAGTGAGTGTGGTCTAGAGCTCTGAGGTTCCCAGGAAAGATGAGTGGGTGATGTTAGAAGCGGGGATGGGGAGCAGGGCTCCTGCCCTACGGAGAGCTGGTGAGTCCGGAGAGCTCCTGGGTCCTCACTCACCGGCACTGGGTCTGGGTCCAGGTTCCAGCAACAGCAGCAGCGGTAGCAGCAGCAGCAGCAGCATGATTGACGGGCACAGAGATCGCGGTCCCATCCGAGGGTGGCAGGTGAGGGCCAGTTCGGCGGCGGGGTAGTCACTCAGCCCGGCAGCCCCCAACCCCGGCCGCCGCGCCCCGCCCGCGGCTTCACCTTCCCGCAGGGCGGAGCCAGGCAGGGGCGGGCACCTGGGGCCGCGCCTCACCTCTGCATCTTGGTCACCTGGAGGGCTGGAGAGGCCAGGTGCCGCGCTGGGGCCAGGAGGGCTTAAGGCCCCCGTGGAGTGAATGAGCGAAAAGGCACTCTGTTGACGAGATCATTCCCCACCACTCTCTCCTGGCGCTCAGCTGGGCACCCAAAAGGGGCAGAGGACTTGGGGGATGGGTAGTGTTGAATTTAAGTTAAAATTTAGGACATTTTGCACACCTGACACCCCTCGAAATCAATTCTCTACAATCCCACCACCACAGTAGGGAAACTGAGGCAGTCAAAGATTTGCCCAAGGTCACAGTGGGTTCCGGTAAAAGACAGTGCTGGAAAGGTGGAAGGGCAGAGAGGCTGCAACTGTGTCTGAGCAAGCCGGGCATCCCTACCTTTCCGTTTACAGTTTCTCATCCGCCCAAGGGACTGTGTGAGCTAGGAAGGCACGCACAATATGTGCTCCATATTGAAAAGAGATGGCCTGGCAGTCGACGATGTAGACGCCGTGCTGTTTGCTGCCCAGTCACCAACTTCTGTTGATCCCTCTCATAACTACTTCTGAGAATGGAAACCTAGGCCCCTCCTCCTGTCTCTGGCAAAGACAATGATAATGAAGGTGATACCATGTCTCCAGGGTGCCACTAGCAGCGGTGCATGATTTTATCACAACCTCCGGCCCCAGGCATTCCCTTTCACACAGATATTGAGGATCAGAGAAGCTAACCACGGAGAAGTAGAGGAATCACCATTCTAAACTCATTTCTATCCCACGCCAAGCCCCTCTCTGCCTCCTTCTATGAGCATCTGAGGCTCTAGTTCCTTGTTGGCCACACTCAGGAGCACTTGAATGTGAGCAAAATCTGCATCTCCTCCCTCTTGTATACCCAACACCAGAATGTGGGTTACAGACATCTCAAGACTTGGGTTTGCAGAGGATGTGAGTAATGAGCCTTGGGGTGCTGTACCTATTGGGACCTGGTCTAGCTCAGAATCAGGCCAAGCAGTTGGGGCTCCTCCTCCCCCAGTGCTCATAGCCCTGGCCCGGATTGGATCCCCACAGATGGCCAAGGGCATCGCCTCAATGTTTGCTTTGAGACTGTAGCCTAAGGAGGAGCGTAGGATGCCCATTTGACAGATGAGAAAACTGAGCTCATGGCAGGGACAGAGCAGGAAACTGGTTAGTATGTAGAAGACAGAGCTAATCACAAAGTTATTCAATTCTTCACTCATTTTTTCACTTAGTCCCCAGTGGGGGTCAAGCACATCCTCAAGAACAGGCCCTGTATTAGGGCTACAGTGGGAGATCAGGCCCGATCCTGCCTCAAGGAACTCACAATGGGCTGAGGGACAGGCATGAAAGTGCTGAGGGACATGAGGATAAGACCTGGTTGGTGACAGAGGAAGGCCCAGGGCTGTGGGATCCAGAATGATGCTTCGTGGTCCTAACTGAAAGCAGGGTCTGGACCCAGGACTTTAGAGCAGGTGTATGATTCCAGAAAGTGGATCCAGGAAGCAGAGAGAGAGACTGGGAGAGTGAAGGAGGAAAGAGAAAAGACAAAACAAGGGTGTGTTTATAGAAATGGCTGCATGGAGGGCAGCTGAGGCTTAACCCAAAGGGGTCTTGGGATCCATTTAGAAATCATGTCATAACTGCCCAACAGACAAATGAGAGAAGCATTTATCCCAGGTTGCTGCTTCCAATTCCAAGAGAGCAGGGTGGGAAGTGTGTGAGATGGGTCAAAGCCTGTGTGGACTTTTTCCATAGAACCCCTGCTGGAATCTGAGCTGAAGCCAAGAGGATCTGAGGCAGGAGACAGAAATTGTCCAACCTCTTCCCCAGCCAACTCAGTGGTGGCAGTGCGGTCAAAGAATTCTCCAGACTAGATGATGAGAAATGGAGGTAGAGGAACACGTAGGGCAAAAGGCTGGAAAGCTTGAAAGAACCTTGACTTGTGTGGCGCCTGTTGCTCAGTGAGTAGGGCGCCAGCCCCATATGCCAGAGGTGGCGGGTTCAAACCCAGCGCCGGCCAAAACCTGCAAAAAAAAAAAGAAAGAACCTTGACTTGCAAGAGGATTCTTAGAATGGGGGGAAGATGCTCCACCTGGTGGACAATTTGGGCTTGAAGCTTTAAGCAGGAAATCAATGACTTTCTCCAGACTTAGGTCAGATGGAAGAAAACATTTTCTTACAGTAAAGATTTTGAAACCATAGGCTGGTTACTGAGAGATAGAAGGAAGTTGGAGAGTGTATATTGGTGGTGGGGAAAACAAAAAACAAAAGCAAAACAAAAAGACTTCCTGAAGACCAGGTGGTTTGTATTATCATTCACAATATTTGCTGACCCTCTTGTTGACAGATTATCACTTCCCCCCTGTTGGGACTCAGAAAACAATTTCCCCAAATCAAGTTCTCAGAAGGAGCCTCAGAAGCAAAAGTTTTTCTCTGACCTTCTCCTGCCCTCCTGTTTCTCAGCTCCCTTCTCCCCTGAGGCTGGCATAGAAACTAGGATTCCTCCTCCCTAAGGTGGGTCATAGAAACCAAAACCCTTTTCCCCCAAAGCCAGCCATAAAATCTACAAATATTACTCTAAATTTCCCCCTGCCTCTATGTGTAAAAACTGGCCATAAAAAAAAATTATCAGTCAGCTGTTGTGGCTTGAGCCTATGATCCCTGCTCCTCGGAAGGCTGAGTAGGGAGGATCCCTAGAGCCCAGATCTCCAAGACCAGTCTGTACAACATAGCAAGACCCTGTCACTCAAAAGAAAGACAGAAAGTATCTGACCTTCCTTGTTTTACTGTATGTCATAAGGTTCCCATTTCAGAGAGGGTCCTGCCCAACATGTAGAAAGGGGAATGTTGTGCAGAATGGCCGAGAAGACTCAAGACAAGCCTTGCTGGGTTTCCTACTCAGTCTACTACCAGTAGAATCACATTTCTACATGACTCTCCTTACTTTATTGAACCTGAACATAAAAGTGAATGATTTCCCATATATCTTTGGTTCTTCATTCTGTAGGCTCCTGTGTACACATTAAAGAGAAATCTGGCAGCGCCTGTGGCTCAAGGGGTAGAGCACCAGCCCCTTATGCCAGAGGTGGCAGGTTCAAACCCAGCCCCAGCCAGAAACTGCAAAAAATAAAAATAAAAATAAAAAAGATAAAAATCTGTATGATGTTTCTCTAATTAATTTGCCTTTCAGGAGTTGATTTTTTAGTGAAACTTTAGAAGGCGAAGGGGAACGTTTGCCTTTGCCCCTCCACACCCCATTAAGCAGGCTGGGACTTAGGTCTTGCTTTGATGAGTGAAATATGGAGGGAGGGACTTGTGTGACTTTTTAGGGAAAACCCGTCAGAGCCAGCAGGTGGCCAGGCATGTCTCTTTTTTCAGAACAGTTGATATTCCCCATGTAGACTGCCATGGACATGTCATGTGGAAAAGAAGTCAATATTTCTTTTTTGTTTTTGTTTTTTGAGACAGAGTTTTACTTTGTCACCCTTGGTTGAGTGCCATAGCATCATAGGTCACAGCAACCCTTAACTCTTGGGCTCAAGTGATTCTCTTACCTCAGCCTCCCAAGTAGCTGGGACTACAGGTGCCTGCCACAATGCCTGGCTAGTTTTAGAACAGGTCTCAAACTCCTGAGCTCAAGCAATCCACTGGCCTTGGCCTTCCAGAGTGCTAGAATTACAGGTGTAAGCCACCACACCCAGCCAAATCAATGTTTCTTATAGTTAGCCCTTGAGAATTGGGCTCACTTGTTACTGCATCAACACTATTTATCTTGACCAATGCACTAGAGGTACTAATGCCATTCATTAGATGAACAAAGTTTACTCACCAGGGGCTCCCTCAGAATCTCAGAGCTCAGGCATCTCAGGAGGGGGAAGAGTAGGGAATCCCTTTCCAGGGTAGACCTTGTTCAAGTTCCAGCTACAATACTCAGCACCTATGAGATCTGGGGCAATTCACCTTCTCTCTGTGCGGCTCAGTCTCCTTAATTGCAAAAGGGGTTATTAGGAGAATTAAGTAAATAAGACAGCACATGTAAAGAATTTTGCTCTGGGCACACTATTCAGCTCAGAGTGGGTCTTCAATACATCATCATACCTAACATTAATCGTAGTGCTGGCTTGTTAGGGTTGGAGCGCTCTCTAATGCCATTTCTGTTTAACAGAAAAGGAGGTCCAGTGCCTTTGTGTCCTAATCACCCTGCATGGGACTCAACCACAGCTCTGCTGGTTCAGGCCATGGGATGTTGGGGGCAGCACAATGCCTGGTGCCTGGTTTTAAAACACAATGGACACCCGGCCTGCCTGGTGCAAATGCTACAGGGAGTGGGGCAGTGAGGAAGAGTGCTCAAGGGTCACCTCCCCACACAGCTGTCTCTGAGGGTGACCTGTCAAAGGGCAGCCTTCTCTCCTTGAAATCACCTGATTTAGAAACAGACCCACAGATTGGACCCAGACCCAGCTAGACCAGGCAAAATGTTTCCAGGTGCCATGGCCTCTGCCTTGGAGCTGCTGGCCCTACCCACACTTTGGCCCCTGGGTCCATTACTCCTTCTTCCCTTCTTGCTTGCTCCCCCTTCTGCTTCTCTCTCCTCCCGTCACTATCCAGGTCTCTTTCTCTCTTCTCTTCTTTGTCTTCCCTAAACCTGATTCTCACCCACTCTTGACAGTTCTTCTTTGTCTCCCCTCTCTTGGTGACTCTCCCTCTCTCTCTCTAGGTCCTTCTCTGGCTCCGTCTCCCTGGCTGTCACAGCCTCACTCTCTCTCTTGTTCCTTCTCCCTTTATTCGTCTTTTTCTCCTGCAGAGGCCCATTTCTTGCTCCATCCAACTCTCTGCATGTCTCTCCTTCTGTTTCCCGTCATCTCTCACTGGGCATTTGCTCTTTCTCTCCGTCTTTGCCTCTGTCTGGCTTTCTCCCCCAGCTCTCTGTCTCCCAGACCCTCCATCTCTCTGCTGTCCTCTCTGCCCCTCTTCCTTCTGCCCTTCCTTCCACTTTTTCACCCCTAACATCTCTCGCTCTCCCTGCGTCTCTGTTTCTTCCTTCTCCTCTCTCTTCCTCTTGTCTACCTTCCCCTTTCTTCTCATCCTCCCGCTCTGTGTCTATCTCTGCCTTTTTTTTCCTGGTCACCCCACAGGTCCTCTGCTCCACTCCAGAGCCATCTAGGAACTTCACCCAGTCCTGCCACCATCACTGCCGTGTTGTGTCCGTGGGTCCGGCCCGGGGTGGGTGAGGATCCAGTATAGAAGGGCTGCGCCTGCCCCAGCAACTGCTCCACTGCTATGTGCAGCCCCCGTTGGAGTGATCTGTGGACCCAGAGGTGCTGGTGACCTCACCTGGCAGGAGTGGGAGTGGGGCAGAATGGGTTGGACACACAGGGGACGCTGGAAATTTCTATCCAGCTCTTTCCCCTGGAAGAGTTTCCTTACCACTGACCCCTGCCCTGCCCACTTCTCAATAAGGAAATTACAGGTAGATTATAAAGTTCATGGGACATGCCAGGAAAATGCTGCTCCTAGTTGTCCTCCATTAAAACCCCTCCAAAGCCTTGCTGGACTTGGTATAACGGAGAGGCAGCTGGCACAGGGAGGGAAGGACACTGGCAGGGCCTGAACCCTTGAATGGCCTCCCAACTGGTCTCCCATGGCCAATGTGGCCCCTCATCCATCGCCCACCATTAGAGATTGGCCACTTCACGGGCACAGAGACCTGTCTACGGCCAGGCCTGTGACTGGCAGGCACCAAGCACCAGATAATATTAATTGACAGAATGAGCACAGCCACCACCTATACCTACACAGAGGAGGCTTCACTACCCTGGAAGCCTTCTGCAGGACCCCTTGCAGCCAACACCACCCACAGGATAACTCTGTTGGCCTGCTCTCGAACTTTGCATGTGCTGAATCATCATGCACTCTCTGGGGTGTGTCAGTTGGTGATCCAGGAAGCAGAGGCTGAGATGGACACAGGACTGCAGAAAGCTTATCAGGATTAACACTGTGATAGACCAAAGGGGAAGGAAGGAGAAACTGTAGACTATATTCAAATCTGATACATTTTCTGCTTTCGTAATCAATGTGGCCTGCTGATCATCTTAGAGGGTCCTCTTCACTATAAAGGCAGAAAGGTTTTGATCAGATATTGCTTCTTCCTAAAAAATTCTTTATATTCTACTTTTTTTTTTTTTTGAGACAGAGCCTCAAGCTGTCACCCTGGAGAGAGTGCTGTGGCATCACAGCTCACAGCAACCTCCAATTCCTGGGCTCAAGCGAGTCTCCTCCTCCACCTCCCAAGTAGCTGGGACTATAGGCGCCCGCCACAACGCCTGGCCATTTTTTGGTTGCAGCATCATTGTTGTTTGGCGGCCTGGGCTGGATTCGAACCCGCCAGCTCAGGTGTACATGGCTGGCGCCTTAGCCCATTGAGCCACAGGCGCCGAGCCAAATTCTTTGTCTTCTATAACATCCTGTGGCTCCTGATGAACTTCTAAGGTGTGCCTGTGTGTCTCTATACAATGAAAATCAATTTGCCTTCAGATCCCAAATCTGGATCTGTGAGTTTAACTAGACTTTCTTTCTTTACCTGGTAGAAGCTGGATTTCCACAGAATAGAATCTTTTAAAATGCAGATGGTGAATCTCTTAAGCCAGGCTGTATACAACTTTAGTATAATTCAGCAAACTTGAGTGAAACTCTTTTACTGATCTTTCTGGGCAGAAATATTTTCATTTGAACTGTAAGAGAGTTGAGCACCCAACATGCCCAGCCATTTGGCAAGATTCTTCCTTTACCTGCTTGGTCTCTTCATCCTGACAGTGTCCTCAGAAACCAACATTGTCCCCCAGATCTCATATAACAGAGCTGAGGCTTGGAACAGGTCCCACAGAGAGTTGATACTGGGGCCTGAGGCAGCGGGGTACAGGGAAAGGCAGAAGGTGTTTTGCGGGAACTTTCAGAAAGCAAAGCTGAGTGTCAGGGTGGCAGCAGAGGGTGCTTGGGTCCCTGAGACAGCTCAGGATGGGCCTGCAGCTCCCACCAGAGTCCGCCTCACTCTGAAGGCCAAGGCCTCTGTTCCACTCAGCCAGATTTCACCTCAGTTTCATTCTCACTGGGTAGCAATAAATAAAACTCAGGTAGGAAAAGTTCTCTGACAGAACCACATTACATTCTCCCGACGAGTAGAGCATTCATCACACGGATCCAGAACATTCACATATCCAGTGAAACAATCATCTTTCTTATGGATTACAGACTCAGAGGGCAACAAAGATCTTCTGACGGCCTATTCCCCTGGCCACAAGGTGCCAGTGAGCCCCCTATAATGGCTCTGCATGGTCCTCACACAGACCCTGGGCTTCTGCACAGGCTGCAGCCCTGTTGGGAACAGCTGTCCAGGTCCTCCTGAGTCGGCTCAGCAACCCCATGAGGCTGTTCCCCTCTTCCTCTCCCTTCCCCACACCCTCCCACTTATCCCCAAAGATCCACTGCCCCTCTATTGCACTTTGGGGCCTTTCCCTGCTGCTTCCATTGCAGGTGATCACAAGCTGTGTGTTGTGGGTGGTGTGTGTCTAACCTATAAGACATGTGAAGGCCCCACAGGCAGGGGCAGGTCTCATTCCTCACAGAGTTGGGCATGTGACCGTGGCTCATCTGCAAAACTTAAATTTCTGGCTTCTATAAACAACCTCCTATCTCATCTACAGGGGACATTTGATACCCTGCTCATGATGGGGCGGTGATGCCCTCAGGAGCTGAGAAGAGCACTGTGTCCCCAGCCAGTTTCACTCTTGTCCTGCCAAGCCCTGCAACACCACATGTCACATGGTTTTCTATCGAATCATTGAGAGAAAAGATGAACATGCTGAAAAGTCAGTTCATCCTGTCAGATCAACATCCTAAATACTGGTGGTGGAGGCGGGGCCTGAGGTCTCAGAGCCCAGCAGCGGGGAGGACATGGTCATGGCCCCTGAACACTGATGAAGAGCTGACCATGGGGTTGGGCATGCAGGCCAGTCCTGGGTAAGAAGTGGGCCCTCTTGAAGATGTATTGACCTGGAGAGAAGAAGAAGATAAAGTTACATTGATATGACAGTGAAAACACCACCAATAAGAGCTGAAAACCAATGAAGCAGGTGACAGTCTTTGGCACCTTTCCCTCCATGAGATTTTTTGTGGTCTTCTCTTTTCTTTCCCCCCCTTTTTCTTTTTTTTAGACCTTTTGCCCAGGCTACAGTACAGTGGTATCATCATAACTCACTGCAACCTCAAACTGCCAGGCTGAAGCAATCCTCCTACCTTAGCCTCCCAAGTAGCTGGGACTATAGGCATGTGCCACCATACCAGTCTGATTTCTTTTCTTTTCTTTCTTTCTTTCGAGATGGGGTTTTATTCTTGCTCAGGCTGGCCTTGAACTCCTGGCCTCAAGTAATCTTCCCTACTCAGTTTCCTAGAGTACTGGGATTTCAGACATGAGTTAATGTGCTTGGCCTCCACCAAGTTTTAAAATAGCAGATCAGATCTATAAAACTCTACCCTCCACTGGGTCCCAGGCAGCACAGGGAAGAGATAGAAGCCATGGCAGTAAACTTCCACCCCTGCATGTTGCTGCCTGTTTGCCAATGTAGGAAATGGGAAGGCACCTGTCCTAGAGGATGAACAGAGATAATTTCAGACTGATAAGGTATATTACAGAGAAAAGACCTCCCACACCACCACCACAGAAACTTCTCATATGCATATTAAGAGCAGAGAGGATGGACAGGAATGAAAAGTCCATTCTCCACACATGTAATAACAGCAGGTTTGGATCATAATCCTAGAAGCCATAATCCCAAGTGTTAAAATCTCAAAAGATCAAAACCCCTAAATTCTTAGATCAAAATCAATAGTATCTAAAAATTTAAAAAAAAAAATCACAATCCCAAATGGTAAAATCCTGAAAGCCAGATTCCAAGAGAAGAGATTAGTATATTTTTGGTTCTATGCATGATCGTTGTATTCTGTGGGTTGCACCATGTTAGGTGGAACTATTCTGTTGCTACTCTTGCATGTGTAAATTAAGTAGGTTTAAGGAAATGAATACAGGTGCCAAGTTGACAAGGGGTAGACTTCGTGGACTTAATTTTAGTTGTCAATTTTACTGGAGTAAGGAACACATAGAAACCATAAAGCATTATTTTGGGGTGTGTCTAGGAGGGTGTTTTTAGAGGTTAGAGTGTCTATTTGAGTGAAATAGGTAGGTAAAATCTACCCTTGGTGCTGGCAGGCACCATCCAGTCAGCTGAGGACCCGGAAAGAACACGTACAGAAGGTGAAATTGGTCTCTATCTGAGACATGGGATGCACTTTTCTTCTGCAAGGCCAAGATGGAGAAGGAAACCAAGGGTTTAGATCAGCCTGCCATTTGGAGCCAATTTTCCCAAGTGGCATCAACAAATTTCTGAAAAGACTACTGGGATGCAAAGATGCTGAGCGGCTTGTGTGCACATGGAGGGGCTCAGACAGAAAATAAACCAAGGCTGGGCACAGTGGCTCACACCTGTAATCCCAGCACTCTGGAAAGCTGAGGTGGATAGATAGATTGAGCTCAGGAGTTTGAGACCAGCCTGACCCCCATCTCCAAAAACAGCTAGGGATTGTGGTGGGCACCTATCGGAAGGCTGAGGCAAGAGGATCACTTGAGCCCTACAGTTTGAGGTTGCTATAAGCTGTGATGTCACAGCACTGTACCCAGGGTGACAAAGTGAGACCCTGTCTCAAAATAAAATAAATAAGCAGAGTTGAGATTCTGTTCATAAGGTGACCCCTACTGAAACCTGCAGGGTTTGGTCAGGACCCAGAAGATACAAACACTAGGAATAAGGGGGGATGAGAAATACACTGGCCTTTGTAGGTACTGACAATTGTTGACTGGATTAAGGAAATCTAGGACTGCTCATGGTCTGAACACCTGCTAGCAGCATACTCCCAACTTTTCTGCTCAAGATAAAATTCTAGGCCTTGATTTTTCTCTAAATATTTTTTTAATCCACTGTCTGGCATTTAATTAAAAATAACTAGACATATAGCAGCACAAGACAATATGCTGGGATTAAAACTGAAAGAACAATGTAAATGAACCCAGAGGAAATCCAGATTTTTCAACCCTAAATAATGAAATTCAAAAAATCTGACTGAATATAGAATTTATTTAAGCAAAGAAAACTTGGGGATGATCACCCAGGAAACACAGATCTCAAACAATGGAAGTCAGTGCTCCAAGGTGTGGGAGTTTGGAGTCATTTGGGGGGTGAGGTTTAGAGAAGCCTAATAGAATTTTAACATCTTTCTATATAAGGCTTACTGTTAAAATGATCTGATTGGTCAAGGTTGTCTTTTTCTTTAAGGAAAGGTATATTTTACTATTTTACACTGAAGATGTAAGAGTCCTGGGGTCTTTTGCACAACCTGTTCTGAGTTAGGGACAGGACAATAGAGGAGGCAGTTAATTTATAATAAAGGCTGGTGATTAGAAGAGATTTGGTTTCTGGTCTGTCACAGTCATTTATAGAACAAGAACAATTCAAAAGAAAGTTAATCTATAATCTAAGAAGCAGAAGTTGCAGCTATAGGCTATGTAAAACATAGCTTTCAAGATTTAAAGTATTTTGGAGGTTTCAATGGCTGCTAAATTTTATTTATTTCCACAGTATTAACAATGTTGGTGCCAGTATGTCTGTGACCCTCAAATAAATTACAAACAAGATAACCAGTCAGAAAGAAAAGTGCAGACTACAGAAACCGAGGCAAGAAAAATAAGCATAATTCTGTACTGACTGAATATGGCAATCACATTGCACAAGTTATTCTAAAAGAAATTACAATTGTGTACTTAAGTTGACACTAGGTTTATACAGCAGTGTCTGTATCAGTGAACACATGACGATCATACTCTTTTGCAGCCATCTTTCTTTGTAGGTTTCATAAAGAATGTCTGTATTTATCTTCCATGTTTTAAATTTAGCTTCCTTTAATGCTTTGACAGATCTCAATATATCACAGTTGTCTTCCAGCTTGTTTTTGCTGTATGGAAAGGACAAAACGGTTTTGTGTGTGTGCATGTAGACCTGAAAACTTGGTTTGGCTGGGGAGAGAAAGAAGGAAGTGGCCAGCAATAGGAGTGCCTCCAGTGGCAGCAGCAAACTTCAGCACAGCTCACTGGCCAGTGTTTCTGGAGGATATGACACTGATATCAGCAGGGTTTTCAATGGCAACAATGGCCCGAGCAGCAACAGAATATCCTCCTAGGTCCTCTTCAGATTTACAATGTAGATGCCATCACTTTTCCTTTTGTAGATACACTGTTTCATTTGGAAGTCAAGGTTGGTGCCACCTAAGTGGATTCCTGCTGCAAGAAATTTGAGGACATCCTCCTCCTTCATTTGCAGGACATCAAGGGCTCTGGACATTGTGAAAATTTCCCTTTAAGTTGTAGTGGGAATCCAGAATAATGCCGTATGGGCCCTCCCTGAGTGGTATGGGTTTGCTTCCAACTTCACTTTTGCTTTGCTGACCTGAGCTTCACTATGGGTGATTTGAATCTAATGCAAAACATTCTCACTAATGACTTAATTCTCAAGAACAACAATTCTGAGTAGGTATCATATAATTTTAATATTATAAGAACATGAAATGTTTGTTTCTCAACCAAACTAAGATAGTAATCCTACAGCAAATATGGATAATTTACCTCTGACATTCCTAAGGCATTTATGGAAATAACACTTCTCACATTCTTTGTAGATTTTTCTTTTTCTATTATTTACATATAGGATAGAAACAAAATGCATCCCAAATATTTCAATAGAAACACCGGGCAATATTCTAGAAAGAAGAAACATCAAAAAAACATATCTCACAGTTAGCCTATATGTTATGTAAAAGCAGTTGATCCAATTTGAGCTGAAGGGAAAAGTTAAGTATGTAAAACAATGAGAAACAAGGCAAATATTAATAGTTGAAGGCAATGGAATAATTGGGTGAAAAGGGAGAAACAAAGGTGTGAAAGCTTTCAAGTCGAACAGCTCAAATAAATGGCTTTTCTTAATGGAAGATAAAAAAGGACACCAAGTAAGGGGCTGGGGGGTGGGGTAAGGTGGGGAGGAAAGCATGGTCTGCTGGACCAGGAAATCTAGAGGGCCCATAAGTATGTGGATATGAGATAACCTAAGTAACTAAGACCCAATAGGAAGACACAATAATCAATGACAAATAGAGAAGGGCAATAATGCCTGGAGGCACAGAGAGGTCAATGAAAGACTTGCAACCAATTTCAAATGGAGAGGGTATTTATATGTGTCTCCATCTCCCTCACCTTCTTTCCATCATGAGCCAGGACCCACTTCCAACTTTGGAAGTGCTCCAAACTTTCTCTTTGTTCTTCCTAAATAAAATCTCTTTGTTACAATGAAACTTGTGCAAGTTACTTTGGTCTCTGTTCACTCTGTCCATGTCATTCCAGCTTTATTGTCCAGTTTCCATTTATTTTTCTTTCAGTTATTGCCATGCCTCATTGAACTTTCTAGCTCAGCTGAGTAATTGAACCAGGTCAACTGGGTTCAGAAACTGGAACTTCTGAGTGTCAACAGAAGATAAATATTGTCAGATTGACCAAGAAAATTCTCTGTTCTGCATTAAGAGGAATGGACTGTTTATCTTGGCTACAAATCACAAGTCCTCTCTCCTACAATTTCTTAGTTCTCCTACATTTCTCACTGGGAAGAATGCTGAATGATGTAGAAATCGAGATTGTGGAGAAAAACAAACATTCTCACCAGGCCCTAAATATTAGAAAAGGTTATTGCAGTATTAGTACTTGAAATTCAATGTCATTGTTTAGAGGGTTCAACTTTTAAGACTCTCACTTTTACTACAGCAAACAGCACAGGAAAGCATAGGTCTGAATTCATCCAATGACACAAGGCCTGACAATTAAATCAAACTCCTCTTAGAAAATGTGCTACATACCTCGCTGCTGAACATCACTATAGGTGCTCCCCTTGGGAAGGTATGCATGGACACCAGTGTCTAGTCCATCCTTCAAAGCAATTTCTGAACTCTTGTACTGTAATGGCCTTTAGAGCTATTGCTTTAGATTTGATAATTCAGTGCTACATACCACATAGCTGACTATCAGTGTGGCCACATGGCCGAGGGGAGTGCTTCAAAGGTGAGTGTAGTGTTACTCAGCAATAAGGTGTATAGCAGTTTTTCTGGGATGACTTTGCCAGCTTAATTATCTGACCTTATACAAAAAGTCTCAAAAACCAAGTATGGCAACAACAGCAAGCTCTCACCAAGTCCCAAGTGATGCCATTCTGTTACACCAGATAAGGACCACCAACTCATAAGTTCAAAGGGAGGCTTTTATTTACCGTGGGGCTGTCTCAGCAAAAGTCTAAGGCAGACTAAGTGCGAGAGCATTGAGGGGTCTGAAGGTGGGGTTTTTATAGTCTGAAAGTTGGCAAAGGAAACAAACAGGTGGGCTGAAAGTTAGCAAAAGAAGCAAAAAGAAAGTTGGCAAAAGAAGCAAAAAGCAAGCACGGGTCAAGATGACCCCTTTAACAGAAAAGAACCTTGCAATTTAGCGGATTAGCAGATGGGTAATATAAAGGTCACATAAAGCAGATCTGGCAACACGTCAAGCAGATCTAGCAATTAGTGAATAAGGAAAACAATTTGTCACAGAGCTTAGCTTGTTAACTCTCATCACGACAGCACTGAGCTTGTTAACTCTTACCTTCTTTCTTTCTTCTTCTTTTTTATTTTTTGGCAGTTTTGGCCGGGCTGGGTTTGAACAGTCACCTCCAGATGGGGCTGGCGCCCTGCTCCTTGAGCTACAGGCTCCGCCCATCTCTTATCTATTTTGTTCCGGCAGATCTAAGAGTGACGGTACTTGGCATCATTTCATTTACCTCTTTTTTTCATTTACCTCTTTTTCTCGTTCCTCCTACCCAGCCCCCTGCTCTTAATGGGTGGGATGGTGTGGTGTGAGGCCGTTGGGAGGCCGCCAGCATCAACCTCAATTCTAGTCTCTAGTAGACTGTAACTTAGCACATGTATTTTGAATAATGTCGTTTAGGATTTCACTAGTCCTTTTAAAGGTTTCAAAGGGGCGCGGCCGGCCGCCCACTCCCGCAGCGAACCCCCCTGGGCGGGGCGGGGCGCGGCGCTTCCTCCCTGCAGGCCGCGTGGCCTCCGCAGGTCTCAGGCCCGCAACCAGTGAGCAGCCCACAGGGGGCGAGTGCCAGGCCGTAGGTTAGCAATGGTCCAGGGTCGTCGGCTCACGTTGCCGTCGGGGAGCCGCTGCAGGCCCCGCCGCCTGTGGGAGCCGCCGCTGCGGGGGCTCAGCAAGAGCTTGGACCGGGTGCCCGAGGGAGGCTGGGGGTGGCGGAGAGCCGGGGCGTCTGCGGTTCTGGTGACCGTGTGGCTCGAGACTGGCCTGGGCGCAGTCGAGCCAGCGGGGCTCCAGGCCGGAGGGGTGGGCGCTGTCGTGGTCAGTTGAGATGGTCACCGGGCTGCACCACTCCCCACCTTGAACCACAGGTACTTCCTTTGACCATGACTGCACTCCCAGGCCATGCCTCCCCAGGCGAAACAAGTTCCTCTGGATCGCAGTATTGCTCCACAAATGCCGACCGGGCCCAGGTCCACTCCCTCCGCCCTTGGCTGAGGAAAAAAACCCCAGCCGGCATCCAATTTGGCGGATAGGGGATGGTGGGGAAGACCGCGACAAGAATTCGCTGAAGTCACTGTCTACGGCCTTGAAATGGCGATAACACTCACGGGAGGGAGGAATGGGGAACCGGGATAAGAACTACTGAGAACCTGTATTGTAAATGGTGTTTGTTTATCTATCTGCTAACGGCACCTGCAAGGTTGTATCAGCTCAATCAGCCCCTCCCCCATACCTTATTAAAACCCATACCCCTAACAGGTCGCTCCTGCTCCCCGGACTTACGGACACAGCCGGCGGTCTAATAAAGACTCCACTGGGACACTTTGAAATTGGCCGTATGGTCTTTTCTCGCACCATAACACAGTCATCTTTCAGAGAGAGCCTCGAGGGGACCCAGCAGAGCCCTGGGAGCGCCAAGGGTTCGGTGGGGTTCGGGGCTCCAGAAGGGACAGGGCGGCTCCCTCACATCATTTTCCTACTCTCTGCCCCTTGGGTTGAAAGAGAGAAGTCGAGGTTGATCTCAGAGGGTACAGGAAGAAGAAGGCTATCTGGAGACCACTGTGCCAGGGCAGGAATTCCAGGGGACTTAAAACGCAAAAGAAAGAGATGTGGACCCAGCCCTAGAAGACCCAAGGCAGGTGGGGAAGGAGCGCAGGTGAAGAGTGATGAAAGCAAAGGGCTGGGTGCAGGAATTATGCAGGCGGGACCGAGGGAAAAGACTGAAACTTGAACTAATTGTCTTCTCCATCAAGTCAAGTTACCAATTCTCTTCCTTACTTCACCGTGAACGTTCAACTCGTAAGTAAAACTATTTTTCTTGTCAGGTTTGGAACCAAGTGGTTATTGAAGTTTTTGGTCTCAGGACTCTTTTAGGAATTATTGAGGACCCCAGACAACTCTTATATGGGTTATATATATTACATACATATAATAAATACAGATATTCACCACATTTGAAATTCAAACCAAGAAATACTCAAAATATTTGCTTAAAGAGAACCCATTACATGGTAATAGATACATGCTAACACTCTCGGAGGGAAAAACAAGTTTTCCAGAACAAAATAATTAGAAAAATGGCATCGGTTACATTTTAAAGATCTCTTTAATGTCTTGGCTTAATTGCAGAGCTAGATCCTTTTACATGCTTCTGCATTCAGTCTGTGGCTGTGTCGCTAGTCAGGGAACACTGGAACCTTCAGTGTGCGCTCCTGAGAGAATGAATGAAAGGTAAATAAGGTCTCAGTGTTAACCTGAAAAATCGTTTTGACTTTGTGGACCCCCTGTAAGAATCTCAGGATCTGTACTAGGGTTCCCAGAACTACACTTAGAACCATTACTCTGTACCATTGTTTTTCAACCTTTTTTTAATATCAAGGCACCCTTGAACCTATAGTTAAACTTCCGTTGCATGCTTAAATTATATTCATTAAAAAAAAAGAGTAAAAAAAGGAATATACTTACAAAAAAGTTTTCATGCTGGCTTGGCACCTGTAGCTCAGTGACATGCACTGAGGCTGGCAGGTTCAGCCCAGCCTAGGCCTGCTAAACAACAATGACAACTGCAACAAAAAAAATAGCTTGGCATTGTGGTGGGTGCTTGTCCTTTCAGCTACTTGGGAGGCTGAGGCAAGAGCATCACTTAAGCCCAAGAGTTTGAGGTTGCTGTGAGCTGTGAAGCCATGGCACTCTACTGAGGGTGACATAGTCAGACTGTCTCAAAAAAAAAGTTTCAATGCTATCCTTCTTCAACTAAGCGTATAGAGATTAGTAATGATTACTCATTACTTTTACTTCTGCTTTTAGAAATGTAATCAGCAAAAAAAGAAGGGATTAGAGATTACTTTAAATTTATATGCTTTATCAGAGAGAATCTTTTTTTCTTCTTTATTTTATTTTATTTTATTTATTTATTATATATATTTTTATTAAATCATAGCTACATACATTAGTGCAATCAAGGGGTACAATGTGCTGGTTTCATATACAATCTGAAATGTTTTCATCAAACTGTTTAACATAGCCTTCATGGCATTTTCTTAGTTATTGTATGAAGACATTTATATTCTGCATTTAGTAAGTTT
>CAUYON010207842.1:0-16844 GCA_963573935.1 Arctocebus calabarensis
ACTAGTGTCCCCAAAACTGAGCCCACCCACCCAATCTCTTGCCGTTCTTTTATACGTTTTTTAGGGCTAGGGTGCACGTGAGAGTCATGAAGGATGTGAGGTACGTGACAAATGTGAAAGTTGTGGGACTCGAGGGAAGGACAGATCTGCCCATGCCCTTGACTCCAGGCAGGCTACCTGTCTTCAAGGGTGAGGGAAGACTAAGGAAGTTGCAAGGTTACTATCTAGGCCCAGCGTCTTCCAAGAGAAAGAGATACAGATAACAGAGACATTTGCTACAGTGGAGTGTTACAGACTGTTTGGCTAATGCCTGTATAGAGTGGCCAGGACAGATCTTTAGCTCTGCCTTTACTTTCCTGCCTCAACAGAATGGAGCAAGCAGACGAAAGGATTTCTACATTGAAGACAAAGCTTTTGAATGCTTCCAAACTTTCAAAGAGAAGAGAAATGGAGGGCAAAAACAGATCACTCTCTCAGAGAGCTCTGGGATAATTCGAAGAAACCCAATTTCACCTCATAGGGATCCCCGAAAGCGATGAAGCGGCTTCACAACACATAGGATAAATTTCTTAAAGCATATATTAAAATCCCCTACATAGTTACCCTTTTATCAAGAAGTCCTTTATTTTTTCTATTTTTCCTGAGGCACTTTTATTCAATTTTTTTGAGCATATATAAGTATTTAACTTTCCTGATCTCTTCTATATTGTTGAAAAATAATTTTCTATATTCTCAGCAATGAGTTAGCATAAATAAAACTATAGCCAATTAAAATATATTTACCTATTTAAGGGTTACAACTGGTTATGTTGACATCTGTGGTGGAGGAAGACAACATTTTATGTGTTCTATGTTATAAGGGTTTTGAATAATGAAAATACAGCAGAAATCAATAATGTAGAAATACTAAAAAGCAAAAAATGAGAGCCAATATAAATAATTTCTATTTTTCAGCATCCTTTTAATGAGTTCTCAACACACATAATCTGTCTTTTATTTTCAAAAATTCTTGAAGGTTACTGCTATTATACTGATTTAATTATTGAGGCAACTTCCAAATACACATGACCGTCTATTGACCAGGACCTGGAGACTGATTGGTCTGGATTCATGTGGCTCGTGATTTTATATGAATCAGGAATACCTGCTGGTAGTTGTCTCCTGCCCCTGAAAGATAAAAGCAATAGGTTTTCATCATGGGAAATTAACTGTGCCAATGTTCATTAAGTTAAGGAATGTTATATTAACAAAATTATTAATTTCATTAATTGTAAGATAACAGCATAAGTCTCCTCTATTTAGTTCTCAAATTTAGTATGCTTGCCATAATTTTTTTTATAGCTGTGAAAACTTAAATAAAAATTTAAGTTTTAATTTTTATTTTTCTGAAATAAAAATTTCAGTATACTTTACAATAAAAATGAGAATGATTTGCATAATAATGTGTGCCAATGAGCTATAGAATAAAACTATAGGTATAGCTGTATTTTTCTTTGGTTAGTAAGTCTGGGACTTAGTATGACTCATACATATATTTTAAGGCTACTTTTTAATTGGTTTTTTTGCAATTTAAAGATTTTTTTGAAAGTTGTTGTTGATTAAATTATAAATAAAGTGACGTGTGCTCAAAGAAAAGTACAGGTATTATACTCAAGGATGCTTTTCAAATTAAAACTCCACATATCTTTCTTAACTTTATATTATGGCTCAGTATTATGTGACTATGTCCAAGTACAAATAAATTGCATTTACAATTCTTGTTGAGAAGCTCATTCTGAAATTAGAAAATTATATTTACTCATCTCATGATATTGGTTTATAGGAGGAATTAAGGATGAATTAAATAGTTTCTGAAGAAATTATTTCATGTTGACCAAATTAATTAAAAGTGTAAGTAGTTAAGTGTATATAAATGTAGGACAATTTAACCCTTGAAACCTATATATTACTTTTTTCTTTTTACACAAATTAGTTTGCAATGAAAATCCCTGAGCAAAATTATTTAAATTAGTGATATTCATCATCTACTCAATTGAAAAGATTTGTATCCAAATCTGTACCGATGTTATCATGAATTCATTCCTCTCTACCTGTATGGTAGTTTATATTTTAAAATACATCAAACATTATTTTATCATAACGTTCATTTTACAAATGACTAAATAGGCATTGATCAAGTTATAGTGAGTCTCCCCAAATCACATAGTCTGTCAGTTACAGGTTGAAAGTCTGCCTCTTGAGTAATCTTATGTGATGAAGCATTTTATACTTTGTAGTCTTAACATGTTATTAAAAGCTTTCCCATTTCTTACACAAACAGGAGTAGAAGATAAGGCTAGAGAACTAGTTCTAAGAAAGTTACGAAGAAAACCTCCACGAATCAAATTTATTTTCCTACACATTTTGATGAAATTTGTTTTTGAAGGACAAATGTTTTCTTTATGCTTTTAAGGCCTGACTAATGCAATTGTTTCATTACTTTCTAGTCACAGAAATTGCCTATTGCAGGGTATGTAAGGGCTTACTAGTGAGGTGAAATGTGAGTGAAAAAGGACTGAGGAGGTATATTTGATCTGTTTTGAATATTCTTACAGACTCTTTGAAGAATCTATTCATGTGTTGAGATAAGATTTATGTCTACATCTTAAACATTTAACTAGTTTGTAAAATGTTATTCTTCAATTTCTCTCTCTCTGGTCTTGATAGGTATTGCTGATCAATTATAGTTTTCTTTCCTGTGAACCCCTACATGGACCTAGGCAGTTTCAATTCAGATCTCTAAAATGTTCATTTCTACTAATCAGTTCGTATTGACAAATGAAATCAAATACATCTTCAGTTCCTTTTATTAAGCCTCAGACATAATGCATGTAACTGGCAAAAAACACATAATTTCTGGAAAACAAAATGAGTAAGACACCTATCGTTTTCTTGCTGATTTGTGCCTAGCAATGGGCTGAGAATTCACCATAGATTGTTTCCTTAATCCATTTAATCCTAGAAAGGGTTTCATATTTTACAAATGGGGAAATCAACTCTCAGAGTATTTTATTCCTTGGAGTGTACAGTAAGCGTTAGAGATGCATTCCGATTTTTAAGTTGGGGGGGTATTGTAACATATCCATGATGTAGTCCCTGCCTTGAGTAATTAATCTGAGGTCACTTGACAAATTATTTAAATTATGGGTTAAATTTAATTAATTAAAGAGTGTCAAAAACAGCGTCCACCGTGCTCCAGGCTATAATATTTTTTTTCTCATTTAATTTTGTTTTCTCTTATAGGTTTAAAGAACACCTTATGTATTGTAATATTATTTGTTTTTGTTGCGTTTTCCTTTGTGGTTCAGATAGCCTTTCTGAAAATGGTGGCTTCTGAGGTTTTAAAATTGAAGATGAAAGGCCACTAACTGTAAGGATTGGTAGAATTGATCTGATTTCGCAAACTGTGAAGAGCTATTCTTGCAAAGAAGGTTAAGAAGTTGTGATTTCTTACAACACCATAGGGTAAATAGGAAGACTAAATAAAAAACTCACAAAAGTTTATGACCATGCGAGTGTTGTTCTTAATTTATATTTTGCCTCCAACATTTGTTGCATCTGTTCCACGTTCATGAAAACTGCAATAATGTGATCAGAGAGTTTTGTAATATTGACAAGAGGCAATGTGAAAATCATGAATATAAAAAGACTGCTCTGGGACAAAGTTAAAGCGAAATTGATGGCTTTAATAATGTCAGAGACAAAAGGCATTGGACAAGCTCAGTAGCATTTAAAATATTTATTAAACCCAGTCTGTAATTTTTCATAGAAAAGTTGCTTTAATGACAAAGAAAGTCATAATGCAGACAGAACAATCCAGCTGCCACTGTGAGTCAGCACTACTTCAGAGACATTTATATTCCTACCCTCAAGCTTTCTTAGAACCTTTTCTAGCAGTCGCAGCTGTGTGAATAATTTGTAGAAAAACCATGATAGAATTCTTCAAAAGAAAACAAGATACCGCAAAAGGAAAAAATAGACAGAGCTTAGTTGTTTACTTACCAATGACCTGACTACTCACCTTCAATTCATTTTCATTTTTGGGTAGAATGAAGTCACTGTTACTGGGTCAGTGAGCTCTGCCCCTTCACTAAAATTAGGCTTTTCCAAAGCAGGCAGGTTATGCGGTGTTTGTACTTTCTGGCCATAAAGTCAGAAATTCTCAGGAAAGCTCACAGGATAAAAGTACAACTCAGGAAAGCTCACAGGATAAAAGTACAAAGAGGAGATAAAAATCAGCGGTATTCATATAAAACTTTTTCACTGTTTTTTCACTGTAGAGTGGATTCTATCCAATTTTAGATTAGAAGCATTATTACATTAAATGAATTACATTAGATCTCTCCTAATATAGAGAGAAGCACTGACATATTTTAATATGATGTAGTTGCTATGGACCTGTAAGAAATGTCGCTCTCTACCACTACAGTTTTATCGATATAAATATTATAAAATACGATACATTATGCTTTGGGGTTGGTAAACATTTACAAGGATTCCACATAGACACCAAAATGTACAGAAAGACCTAACTAAATGTAATTATACCAATTATCGTTTTAGCTAATCTACTTTTCATTTCTATGTTTGTTTAAAGCAGAAGAACCCCAACTCCCCTTGTAAATTTCTATCACTCGTTAAACTGTACTAGTCTTAATTGTTTTTAGAATGACTGGGCATTCATATATAGTATCTGATTATTCACACTTTATGCTCTAAGAATTATTAGATAAACTAAATAAAATTATATTTGTTCAATTTATTTACATGGTGGTTTTTTTTTTCAGATTAATATGAGGGCACAAATGATTAGGTTACATTATCTGTGTTTTTAGGTAAAGTTCAAGTTGTCATTGAGGCCTTCCACCAGGGGTGTGCTGTATGCACGTATACTGTGCCCGTTAGGTGAAAGTTTACCAATCACACTCTGTCCCCCAGTCTCATGCTTTCCCACTTTCTTCCTCCTCACCTCACTTGAATATAGTGTGTTTTTCTTCTCTGTGGGCATGTGGTCCATGTAGTTTTGGTTTTTTTTTTTTTTCTATTGGTTTCATATTAGTATTGAGTACATGGGGTACTTACTTTTCTACTCTTGTGATAATTTACTAAGAAGAATGTGCTTCAGCTCCATTCATATAAAGATAAATGATGTAAAGTCTCCATCTTTTAGTGGCTGAATAGTATTCTTTGTTATACATATATCACAGGTTATTCTGTTATACATAAATCACAGTTTATTAATACATCCATCTGTTGATAGACACTTGGGTTGATTCCACATCTTGACAAAAATGAATTGAGCTGTAATATTTATTTTAATTGATCAATTGAAAGACATAGTTCAGTATCCTTGAGAAGTTTTATATACATATATATATTTGAGATAAATTATTATTATTATTATTATTATTATTATTTGAGACAGAGCCTCAAGCTGTCACCCTGGGTACAGTGCCATGGCATCACAGCTCACAGCAACCTCCAACTCCTGGGCTCAAGTGATTCTCCTGCCTCCACTTCCCAAGTAGCTGGAACTATAGGCGCCTGCCACAATGCCCAGCTATTTTTTGGTTGCAGCTGTCATTGTTGTTTGGCAGGCCCGGCTGGGTTTGAACCTGCCAGCTCAGGTGTATGTGGCTGGTGCTTTAACCATTTGAGCCACAGGCGCGGAGTCTGAGATAAATTATTAATACTGCTCCAAAATATTATAAATGCACTAATTTATTTGATCTTTACATTTTAAAGTATATATATGTGTGTGTGTGTGTGTGCTAATATACCTTATATATCACTGCTGAAGGACTAAGCCACAGTTTAAATGACCAAGTAGTCACATCTATAAGGTACATTTATGGAGACGTTTGTTCTCGATCAGGACCTGTGAGACAATTTAAGCAAGGAATGACTTTTTTTCAGTGCTCCATTAGGCTCATTTGAACTTTAACTAAGCACTTTCTAGACACATTAAGTAAAAGATAGAAAGAGAAAGTCACTAAAGCACAATGCACTGCATTTACAAGTTGTTCAGTAAATACCTGTGTATTATTACCTTAAAACTCAAAGACCAGGTATGGTGACTCGTGCCTGTAATCCCAGCACTTTGTGAGACCCAGGTAGGAGGATTCCTTGAGGACAGGAGTTGAATACTGGGCCAAGCAACATTGAGAGACACTGTCTCTACAAAATCTATAAAAAAGAAAAAAGGAAGAAGAAAATATAATTGGATGTGGTGGTATGTGGGTATACTCTCAGCACTTTGGGAAACTGAGGAAGGAGGATTACTTGAGTCCAGGAGTTTGAGTGTACAGTGAACTATGAAGATTCCCCCGTACTTCACCTGGTAAATAAAGTGAGATTACGTCTCCCAAAAAGAAAAAACAAAATACAAAATAATCCACGCAAAAATAAATAACATTTCATATTGAAATTTTATTCATGATTAAAATGTATATATTTACATCTTTTTGTATCCATTTCCATTTGAAGTAATAAAAACGTATTGGTTTATATTTTATAGAATAAATTGTAATAATATGTAATCTCAACTATTCAGCATGTTGGTGTATACATAGACACAATATTATGTTATTTTTAATTGATATTCTTTGCTTTTATTTGATGATATATCAAATAAACTAATCAATTTAAACTATTTAAGTTGAAGGCAATCCCGAATTATTTTAGTGACAAATAAAATATTATTAGGAAATATTCAATGCATAACAACTTACCTTTAAATGTGAACTTTTGCATAAAACATCAAGCGCCTATTTAAAGCTTTTCATAGTAGTCTAAATCCCCTGTGAAAACCCTTTGGTGGTCTTCATCAGTTTCTTTTTCATGCATTGCCAATAGAAAGGAAAGACAGTTCATAGAGTGCACTTCCTAACTAAAAATGACTGTAACAAATGGTTTGAAACGTTCTCTAAAGGATTATTGACTTTTAATTCAGGCTGCCATCAATCCTCATTTATATTTCATAATATGTGTCCTGGGAAAATAACCTCCTTTTGAATGTGTAGCTTGTCGCTGAGGTTAAATAGTTGTTATGCCAATCACTTATCCTTCAATTCTGTGAGCTAAGAGACACTTTTCTAACCATCACTTAACAATAACAAACTCAATGAGAAACATACTGAATAAGGGTATTATTTTTTTCCAAAATACATATTATCTATTTGAGTATTGAAATTTCACAGCAAAAATTATTATTAACTGATTCTCTTTCTGTCCATTCACAAATATATCAATAAGGTGGAAACATCTAGGAAATGGGGAAATTGAACATGTTATTTGAAAAATTTACCTTTGCGGAGTATCAGTGATGATATAGTTTATTCACATAACATATACATTTTTAACATTAATAATATGACATCTATTATTCTCAGTGACTATAATTCTCGTTATATTTAAATTGTCTCAATTTTTGCAACTCCAATGAATGTTGCAAGAACCATTGATCCTTACTTTGACTACAAATCTCTTAGCAAGATAAATTTTCTCTTATTAAATATTTATTGAGAATTATCATCTACCTTGGTTTTCTGGACTTCCTAGTTGTTAAAAGATTAAAGATTAGGTTTAAATATTTTAAAAAGTCTTTCGTACTCCATCTCTTACGGTGATGTGGGTTTTCCACAAGTACATTAACGTTTCTCTTTAAAAAGTATTTGTTTTAATTTCAGATAAAATAAAGTGCTATGAAAACTACTCAGCTCTGTATTCAACAAGAGAGCCTAAACATGTGCTTTATGTCACCAGAAAAGCAGGCACAGATTTAATGTAAGAACTGTTTTGGAAAGAGTATTCAATATTATTATTATTATTTTTTTGAGACAGAACCTCAAGCTGTCACCCTGGATAGAGTGCTGTGGCATCACAGCTCACAGCAACCTCCAATTCCTGGGCTCAAGCAAGTCTCCTACCTCTGCCTCCCAAGTAGCTGGGAATATAGGCGCCGGCCACAACGCCCGGCCATTTTTTTTTTTTGGTTGCAGCCATCATTGTTGTTTGGCGGGCCTGGGCTGGATTCGAACCCGCCAGCTCAGGTGTACATGGCTGGTGCCTTAGCTCGTTGAGCCACAGGCGCCGAGCCAAGAGTATTCAATATTAAAAAACTATTTAAATAGTCATCGAAGAAAAAAATCCAAACCTGGTTAGACTGTATCGCTGTGCAAGTCTGGGTATACTGTTTATTTTGAGTTACGTTTAGGAGCCGGAGAAATATGGCAGCAGATTTCTTCTGGTGCTAGACTATCAGAAGTTCTATTCTCTTTCTGCTTCTAAAAATATTAAAGGCAATATACAAGGTTGAGACTTATCTGTAGGTTCAAAGTTATTTGGCCTTTCGGAGGACTCACCCTCTTTTGTCTCCGTGTACTTAATGTGAGTCTAACTTAATATCTCTAGAAAACATACAGGAAGGGAATTAAGGGGCCAGGGGGGTGATAAGCACGTCTGTAGTCCTGACCTGGTGGCTTCAACAATCTCTTGGTTTGCATTGCCTTTATATTTTCAGTAGACCTGAAGGACTGTGTACACAGTGAATCAATCCTCCTGACACAGAGAAGCAGAGTGGACTGGAATTAACTCTGGGCTGGATTTGAATTCCCAAAGCCACTCTCAGATGGGTTACCGACTTTGTATCTTTGACTGGCTTTCAAGTTCTCAGGTTTTTTAAAGAACATATATGCATTAAACAAACAACTGGATGGCCCTTTGTTTTATGGTGTTCAAATCTTTTTTAGATGTTCAAATCTTTTCGGTCCATTGTTTTTTGATAAGACATCTATTATAGAAACTTTTCTTTCTTTACCAAGTCATAGTCGTACACAGGCAAAGACAGGGTAGGTACATTCTCATGATCATTCTAAACAGCAAGTGCTAAATCATGAGTGAAAAGTGGATAGATGCGGTGAGCTCGCAACACATTGCTTGGACACTTCCCCATGCTCTGCAGTGCTCCCATCACTCAGCTGTGTACAGGGACACAGTAACTAAACAAGGCAAGGAGCCTACCCTATTTTATACTATATATACATACATATGTAAGGTATTGTTCTACAATATGCAAAGCTTTTTCACTTTTATAATTTCTTTTGCTTTTGAAAAACTTAAAATATGATACAGTATCTATTTTACATGTAAAAATGAAAGTTCACAAAAGTTTGAAAATGGGCCCCAAATCTCATAACTATTGAGTAGTAAAGATTTCAACTCATCATTTGTGTCAATCTAAATGTCGGTGAAAGACAACATATAAAATGTTTTCATTATTACAGACTTTTGAAAATCTGAGGTCTAGAATTAACCAGAGAAAGACTTTTATAAAAAACAAAAAGACATCTTAAATACTAAGTGTATAAAACAACCATACTCTGGAATTTAGAAAATTGAGCTATCTAGAATGATTTACTTTCAGTGTGAATGGATTTCATAGGTATATTAGAAATAATATGTCAGTTTTCGTTGAAAAGTACAGTGTTTTTGGATATTGGAATTAAAATGTCTAAACCATTTGCCTTAATATACTCAAATTCTTAGCTAAAATAAAAAATCCAAGTTGCATGATTGTTTGAAAATTTTATAATTAATAGTCCATCATTGTATAATTCCTAGACTATTTTCCACAAAGCATAGGTCGTTATAATGGCATTTATAGTGTTCTTGGAATGTCCGGCACTAATAATAATCTATCTATATATATATTTATTGAAAGAATATAGGACTTTTCTCATAGCATTCTTCATGGCAAATTGAGTTATTGACTCTTTGTATATTTGTGTATGATATATATCTCCCTAGGACACAACTCAAGTTCAAGAAGTATAACTGATTGAAATAATAGAAGATAGTAAGCAGTTTGCATCTGTTGTAGATGCCTCCCCCACAAGCACATTCACTAGTGTGCCTGTCATACTCCCCAAAACACTACAATATTCCTTTCAAGCATCTTCCCTTAAAGCAATCTGTGTGGAATCTCTGTTTTCTGTAACCATCACATCTTTATCAGCTTCACTGTGGGAGACAATGTGTTATGTTACAATTACAGTAGAACCTCTGTAAGTTGATGCCCAAGGGACTGTACCATACTGGTCAATATATGGAGGTGATCAACCTTGGAAAGTAGAGCTGCTGTGCTGATAGGTTCATGTGGTGAGTGTTCCGTCTATGAAAATTAGGTCAGCTTAAGGAGGTGGTCAGGGTAGGGAGGTGGTCAACTACGGAGGTGGTACTGCATTTGTTTCTCTTTGTTTCTCTGAACAGTACACACTTTGAGCCCACAAGGCATATTTTGTCCATGCTGTTCATCAACCCAGCATTTTAGAGATTATCACAGATGTTGGGTAATCAACATATAGCTATTGAGTCAAACAAAAGTATGCATTTTGGTGAAGTGGACAATATTTAGATGGTTTCTACAAAATTGGTTGAACTCAACCTGAGAAGGAATGGGGATGCAAATGAACAAAGAACTTCTGATGGCTAAAATTAATATAATTTCATATTAGAAAATCATAGGAAATAACAAATAAAGGTACCATAAACATGGTTTATTACTCTATTGATTTAAATCTTATTTAAATTTTCACTCCACCAGCACATATGAGTGTCAACAAATTTGTAGAGAAATTACACCACCAAAGAAATATTCCCTGTATCTTCTATTCTCTAAAAGAGTTTGTTTAAGATTGGTGTCATTTCTTCCTTATTTTTTGAAAATTCTGAAGTTTTCATTGGTTCAAAGTTTTTACTAGTGAATCAAAGGGCTTAAATGTTATAATGCTTTTAGATTCTGTATTACTTTTTGTGTAGATTCTGCTAGACGCTCATGATTCTAGAAATGTGATTATTATATTTAAAGTTTTGTATTGACATGAAGTTTTTTATAACGTTTCTTCTTTATTTTTTGCCATTCTGTAAGAATTTAGCTTTCTGTTCAGCGTTCTTTAAGTACCATGTTTTTATTCTGTAGTTGTTTTTTATTTTTTTTCTCATTTTCTTGGTATACAGTTTAACTATTATCAGCATATGTAACTTTTTTTAAGAAAGTTTTTCTTTGGGCTTTTGGAATCCCTGGTTTTATGCCTTACACTAATCTAAGAACGTCGCAGCAGCTACTATTTCAGATACTGTATTGCTACCTTCTTTGGCTTCAGTTAAATACAAAACACGATATCCCTAATCTATACTGGGTTCACTTACTGTCTCATTTGACTTTTCTTCTTTTTCTGGTTCCTCTGTGCTTTATTGTGAATAATATTTTTTCTGACTTAACTTTCCATTACTGGTTATTTTTTATTTCAGCTGTATGTAATCTGAAGTTAAATACAAAGGTTGAGTTCATAATTTTTATGATTGGCTTTTTTTCTCATTACTAGTACTTGCAATTGATTTCTTTTTGGGTTTGCCATAAACCATGTTTATGGCACCTTTACTTATTATTTCCTATAATTGTATAATATAAAATTATATTAATTTTAGCCATCAGAAGTTCTTTGTTCATTCATATTCCCATTGTTTCTCAGGTTGAGTTAAATCAATATTGTAGAAACTGTCTAAATATTTTGCAATTCACCAAAATTGGGGGGGGGATTGTTTATTTGTTTGTTTTGAGGCAGTGTCTTCCTCTGTCACTCAGGCTTTTGCTTCCCAAATTACTGATTTTTTTTTTTATATTCAGCTATTCCCTCCTTTAACATAGGAAGTATGGATGAGTGTATAATAATTTCAATATCTAAAATTGTATGATTTTCTTTCCCTTGACTGTTGTTTTCCTTAGTTCAATTTGAGTTTTCTTGAGGGGAGCCTTGAGAAACTTTCTTTGATAATGCATTTTTATAATTATTTTTGAAATATACAGATAATAATTTCCTCAAGAAAGAAATTTCACCCGGTTTGGCAAAATACTGAAGACTACCCGACTTCTGGCACTGAGTCTTTGCACATTTTGTGGTCATTTTGATGTAGTGCCCCACTTGACTCAGTCTAGAGAAAGTTACTATGCTGGGGTCTCTGGCCTAAATTATTGTGAGAACACAATACTAAGTCCATCACCTTCAATTCAGATAGCGTACCAGAATCAGTAGATATTGGCTTATGTTTGCAAGCCATAAATTAATAAGTAAATAATTCAAAATTCCCAGAAGTTTGCAGTTGGGCAGGTAGAAGAGATAAGTAAGTGATGTGATTCAGTGTGCAACAGGGATAGACCTTAAAGAAATACACATTGAATTAATTAGTGGTTAAAAAAATCTTTTTATTTTTGAATTAATTTTTCAATTACATGCATACATACACCACTCTCAACCTTTGCTAATCAATTCTGACTTTCAGAACCTTTATTTTTCTTTCTTTCTCTTTTTTTTTAATTTCAGTATATGAGGGATGCATGCATTTTCTTTATACACTTCATTTTTTGCACAAATTGAGTCAGTTATAATCATGCCCGGACAGTGTGAACCATATCCACTTGGTGTGAATTTACCCACTCTCTCCACCCCTCTCTCCCCACTTGATTTTCAGTAAGATTATTTCCATATGTGCACTTGTGGGTTAATTGGTCAGTTCCAACCTAGTATTGAGTGCATGTATTTGTTTTTCCATTTCTGTGAAGTTTCACTTTGATTTCTGGATTCATCTAGTTAGTCACAAAAAATACTAGATCTCCATTTTTCTTTATGGCTGAGTAGTACTTCATAGTATGCATACACCACATTTTATTAAATCATTCATGTATAGGTGGGTACTTAGGTAGGGTCCATGTCTTGGCAATGGCAAATTGCACTGATATATTAATATTAATATTTAAAAATATTTGAGTGCAGGGGTCCTTGTTATAAACAAGGTCCATGTCTTGGCAATGGTGAATTGCACTGATATATTAATATTAATATTTAAAAATATTTGAGTGCAGGGGTCCTTGTTATAAACAAGGGTCCATGTCTTGGCAATGGCAAATTGCACTGGTATATTAATAATGATATTTCAAAATATTTGAGTGCAGGGGTCCTTGTTATAAACAAAAAGGTGTCCATTTTTCCCTTTGAGTGTACATCCAGAAGTGGGACTATTGGGTGAAAAGGTCGGTCTACTTTAAGGTCTTTAAGGTATCTCTGCATGACTTTCCATAAAGGTACTAGTTTGCAGTCCCACCATCAGTGTATACGAGTTCCTTTCTCTTGGCATCTATGCCAGAATTCACTGTTTTGGGACAGTGGTACTGGAGTTAGGTGATATCTCACTGTGGTTTTGATTTGCTTTTCCCTAATGATTAGCATTTTTCATGAGTTTATTGGCCATTAGCATATCTTCATTTGAAAAGTTTCTGTACGTTTCTTTGCCCACTTTATAATGTAGCTGTTTGGTTGCTTCTTGCTGATTTGCTTGAGTTTTTTGTATATCTTTGTTACCAGTTCCTTGCCAGATGTATGGCATGTGCATATTTTTTCTCATTTTATGGGTTGTCTGTTTGCTCTTTTGGTTATGTCCTTGGCTGTGAAGGGCTTTTTAAAAAGCAAAAGTAGAGACATAGATTAGAACAGAGAACGGAGAATGAAATCATCCTCATTTCCTCATCTAATTTTCAACAAAACAGGTAAAAACATACACTGGAGAAAAGAATCCCTGTTCACTAAACAGTGCTGGGAAAACTGGGTAGCCATATGCAAAAGCTTACAACTGGGTCCACACCTCTCACCACTCACAAAAATTAACTAGCGAAGGATAACAGACTTCAACTTAAGGCAGGAAACTATAAGAATCCTAGGAAAAAATGTTAGAAAACTCTTACTGATATTGGCTTAGGCAAAGAGTTCATGAAGACCCCCCAAATCAGTGACTATAGCAACAAAGATAAATAAACGACTTTCAGAATCTTTACCTGCGTTGAGAAATGTCCTTGCTACCAAAACAGCATTAGCTCACTGCCATGATCCCTTAAGTTTGTTCTATTCTACTCATTATGCCATTTTTCCTTATATTCCTAGGTTGCTTAGTAATTTTAAATATGCTTTTTAAAAATTTTTCAGATTTTAATTATCTTCAGAAAGATAGTGTTAATTATCTTCAGTAAGATAGTTGATCGGAATCAATCAGAATAACTTCCAACATTACTATAAGCAGAAAATTTTCAACTGATATAGATTTCACTGTTAGTTTTTTTTGTTTTATCAAATATTGTGTGTAACCCATGTCCTTTTTCATATCAATGATTTTTTATATATAAGTGACAATAACTTTGAGATAATTTTTCTTTTTATCACTAATTCAGAGAGTGTTTTTTCAGGAGAAAAATATTTTAGAGAAAAGTAATCAGAATGTAGTTATTAAAACAGAAAATGTAACATTAACAGAATCCCATTATCTAGTAACCAGTCCATATCCATACTCTATCTACTTTCCCAGTAATTGCTTTATAGCTATCTTTTCTTACTCCAGGACCCAATTTTGACTTACAGATTATATATCATTATTATGTCTCTTTAGTCTCTTAATTTTGTATAAAATCTTTCTTTAGCTTTTATTAAAGATGAATTTCACCATTGTATAACGCACACTTTTGTGGCTCAAAATGCATTTACAATGTTTTGCAATCATCACCATTGTCTAATCTTAGAATATTTCCATCACCACAAAATAAACTTTATATCTAATAACCAATCATTTCCCATTTCTCCTTTCCTCCAGTCCCCAGCAATCATGAATTTGCTTTCCATCAATGGATTTGCCCATTCAGGACTTGTCATGTAAATGGACTTGTAAAATACATGGCCTTTTCAGTCCAAATTCTTGCACTTAGCATAGCACCTTCATTATTTTTGCTGTAGCAGGTAATAGTACTTTATTCCCTTTTAGAGTAAGGTGGTAAGATTTTATATTCCCATTGGCTGTGTGCAGGAGTTCCAATTTGCTCACCTCCTCACCAACACATGTTATTTTCTGGCTCTTGTTTAGTTGTTTCAATACTTCCTTAGTGGACATGAAATTATATCACACAGTAATTTTGATTTGAATTCCCCCTTTTATTTTTTTTTACTTATTTTGACATCTTTTCATGTTCTTATTGAACATTTGCATGTCTTCTTTGCAGAAATGACTACACAAGTCTTTTGTCCCATATTTTTATTGCATTGTTAGCTGTTTAGTTGGTAATTTGTAACAGTTCTTTATATATTATCCTTAGATACTAGTCTTTCATCAGAGGTAACTAGTAAATCATTTTCCTACTCTGTGAGTTGCATTTACATTTTCACGATAATGTCTTTTGAAGCACCAAAAATTTTAATTCATTATTAATAATGAATTAATAATTAATAATTATGAATTATTATTAATTATTAATTCATTAATAATAATGAATTAATAATTCATTATTATTCATGAATTTTAATTAATTTTTTTTGTTTCTGTGTTTTGGAATCATATTTGAGACATTACTTTTAAATCTGAGGTCAGAAATGTAATGCTGTGTTTTCTTCTAAAAGTTTTATTGTTTTAGCTCTTTATATCTTTAGTTTTGAATTCAACTTTGTATTTAGTGTAAGGTAGGTGTTGAGATTTATTTTCTTGCATATGGATAACTAATTGTCCCAGGCTTTCCTGAAAAATGTACCTCTTGGCACCTGATGAATGACTGATTACAGGCACACATGCTTATTTCTGCGTTCTCAGCTCCAGCCCTTCCTCCTCCCGCTATTGTACTGCTGCCACTACTGTGGTTTCACTGCATGTTTGAAACCAGCAGATATGAATCCTTCTTTTCCAAGAATTTCTTCCCTATTTGGAGCCTTTTGTAATTGCACGTCAGCCTAAGGATCAGATATATCATTTCCATCAAAACATGCAGTTAGGATTTTGATAAGAAGCACATTGTCCTTGTAGGTCTATATGAGAATATTGACATCTTACCAATAATTTTTACCATTTTACCATTCAATTCTTTCCATCCATGTATAAAAATACAAGATGTATTTTTATTCATGTAGGTTTTTCAAAACCCTTTCAACAATATTTAATATTGTTCAGTATGAAAATCTTTCACCACTTTTGTTAAATTTATTCCTATACAGTTTATTTTTGGATGCTATTATAATTATTATCTTAATTTCTCAATGTACTATAGTAAAGAAAAGCATTCTTATATATCTCATTGTATATTCTTTTATTCATTTCTATAACTGAATTCATAGAGTTGTGCTTTATTCTTCATGCTTCTTGATAATGGTAATTATTTCATGGTCAAATAGCCCCATGTTTGTCAAACAGTAGCATTTTGAATTGGGTTCTGTGTTCTTTTGGCATGTATCAGCATTCCTTGAGGACTTCTTTAACTTCTGAAATAAAATATCTCAGATTCACCTTGTAATTTTCCTGGCACGGTCCCAGAATAGCATTTAACCAAGTAACATAGGTATATTTTAGTGGAAAATAGTATTTGGAAACTAAGATCTATTAAAAAATATAGCATTGTAAAAATGTTACAATGTATGGTTTCCTATATTGCAATTTTTTTCCTTTGAAAATTCAAATGGCATATGTATCACTCTTCTTTCTTTCTTTTTTCTTTCTTTCTTTCCTTCCTTCCCTTCCTTCCTTCCTTCCTTCCTTCCTTCCTTCCTTCCTTCCTTCCTTCCTTCCTTCCTTCCTTCCTTCCTTCCTTTCTTTCAGTTCCTCCAGTCATCCGAGTCTATCCAGAGAGTCAGGCGAGAGAGCCTGGGGTAACTGCAAGCCTCAGGTGCCATGCAGAGGGCATTCCAGACCCTCAGCTTGGCTGGCTGAAGAACGGAATCGATATTACACCA
>CAUYON010207850.1:0-50483 GCA_963573935.1 Arctocebus calabarensis
ATCCAGATTCTAAATTCGATTTCAGACATCTCCGCTATCTGTTTGTCGATGGGATAGTCTGGATTGGATGGTTTGTCATTTTGGGGGGGAGTTGCATCGTTCTGTTTATTCATGTTGCCAGAGTTTTTTCACTGGTTCTGCCCCATGTTTGATTTTCAGTTTTTAGCTATATGAGTGGGACAGTGAAATTGGACTGGAAACTTCTACGGTTGTGGTTGACCAGCCCTCCACCTAGGAACTTGGGTGGTGACTGCAGCCTTTAGAGTTCAAGAGTTCCAGACCAATTGTAAATGCAGACAATCTGGATTCTGGGTGAGTTGGAGTTCTAGACTTCCAATCCAAGGTAGGGGGTGTACTGAAGGATCAAGGTGGTAAGGAAAACATTTACAACACCAATCACATTGAGAGCAAATGGGCTAAAACACTCGTAAAAGGGCTACCAGACACACAAGGCCACAGATGCACCCACAGTCAGAAACATCGACATACAGATAAAGCATAGCAAACAAACAACCAATCAAAGAACAACAGCTAAGAACAAAAACAAACAAAAAAAAAGAATTCTACAACAAAAATGATTCTTGTAAAATACTTGAGAGAAGAGAAAAAGAAAAACCTCTAACAAATATGATGAAAGCACTCTTAGAAGCTTTTAGAAGGAAAGAAGAGGAAGAGGAGAGAGAACAAAGAAATTGAAACAGGAGAGGAAGAAGAAATGTACAATTGAGAATAGAAAATAATAAAAATAGCCTAAGAAAAGAAGTGAAATAAAAAATTATTTATCAATGGTACCTCCAAGAAAAGGATATTCAAAAAAAATTTAAAAAAGAAAAAACCAACCTCAAAAATATTATTCTTGTATATATATATAGAAATAAAGGTCTTTATGTATGAAGTTGACGTCAACATAAGGGGAATTAATTTATAATGCAATATACATTGTGGACATCTGATGGCGCTGTGAGTGGTTCTCAGGCCTGTATGTGGTTCACCAATTATATTGTTGCTATGAAAACTACACTATTTGGCCAGTCGCCATTTTTGTAGTTTCCATACCAGTTGGAAAAGGCACTATATTTTGAGTGCTCAGCTCCAAACAACATTCCATCCGACCTCCAACTTTGGAGCTTGAGTCCACTCCTCCCAAAACTCTCCACTCTGTCCACCTGCTCTCTCCCAATCCGGCAACTGCAATCAGCTTTGAGAGGGGAGCTCACAGCGGCTGCGGGAGAGGGGCTCCTGGTGGCTGTGGTTCTCGGCGGCCGCTGCGGCTGTGGCTGGAGGGGAGGGAGCTCCCGCGGGGCAGTTGCTGCCACTTAGACCTGCTGCTTTTTCTCCAGCTGAAGTGCTTGGGGGCCCTCTTAGCCAACTGCCACAGCTCAAAGTGTCTTTTCCACACCCCAGAATCTCGTGTCCCCTGCACAGTCAGACCTCACCAGGATTCCCCACCTGGGCTAGCACTGACAAATCACCTCCTCCCAATGATCTGGGGGAAAGGCGCTCGCCATTTTGGGCATTCCAAAATGTTTCCGGCAGGCTCATCCCATCCTGTTGGCTCTCGCTTGGGCCCGGGTCTCCATGGATCCTACCAGCACCCCTTTCTGGTTGTCAAACTCTGAGATCCATGCTTCGGTGGAATTTTCTCCAGTTAGGTTTTGTGAGTTGCAACCTGCTGTCCTCCCTGTGGAAGGGGCCAGCTGCCCCTCTGCAGAGCAGGGGGAAATGGTTTACAGCAGTTTCTGTGGTTATGAACTATATTTCATACATAACAATCTACCAACTCGCTGTGCATCTCCAGCTGCCCATCCACTCAAATAATTCACATGGGGAAAGATCCAGAGCTCCCTCCCTCTCACCTGCTGACCGGGGAGAGAAGGGCTACGGCACCATCTCCGCTGCCATCTTCCAACCAATCTCTCATTTTAATATTTTCATTTTGGGTGGTGCCCATTGCTAAAAAGCTAGTATTGCCATTTGGAGAGTCCTTTGCTATTATTTTTCATACTTCTGTATTTCTTTCACTAAGTCATATGAAGTAGCTGTTGCTTCTTATTTTTGATTTTATATTGTTAAGACAGGCCCCCCTTCACTCATGTGGCTCTTTAGTGTTTGTACCTTCAGTTAGGTAAGAACCTTCTGGCTTTTTTGTGGGTACATAGATGGTAATGTAGGTTCTATATAGATACCTTGGTTACAGATGTCTTTAGTGTGGCTGTTTTCTCAGTTGCTAGTTGTTTGGAGGTTGCAGCAGTGCTTTGCTAAGTGTGCAGGCAGATTCTCTCTCTCTCATTGATGAGAAAGGATGGAATTATTTGAAACCCTTTCTATTATTCAGCCCTGTGGTATCTTCTGGGCAGTGTCAATTGTTTTGGCACTCCAAGTTTAATTTCTCATAGAGTGGGTGTGGCTTGTGGATGAGAATTGACCTCATACTGTAGGATTGAGTCAATAAATGCTATAATGGCTGTGCAAATTGACATCCCTGTCATTAGCTGGTGATTGGTATAGAAAAGCAAACTAATGTGTTGCTTGTGGGACCTGGCACTAGTTCCTGAGAAGGAGCACTCAAATTCCCCACATGGTTGGTGTGGGCTCTGAAATTTGTATGTGTGTCTTTATTCTCTGTTATAGCAAAGGTAGATAGGAAAGTAAGGCTGGATGGGACTGGATTTGGATAGCCTGTCTCAGGCTCCACAAAAGCTGGTAAGATGGCTATTTCACGAGGGTTCATATGTCTGCTCTCAGCTTCTAGAAAGGCTATCGGGAGTGGCCTAAGTGGTGCACCTAACAAGAAAATATGCTTCTGAAAAAAAGGCCCTCTGACATTTACAGTCTGGTTGTCCAGCTCTCATGTTTCCCCCAGTCTGTGTGTCTGACTCACTATCATGTGTCTTCACCAAACACCAATGGAAAGAGAACTCCTGAGTTGGGCACTTTTGGCCCCCTGCAAGTCCTCCAAGGCAGAATCATGGGTCACTCTATCTGTGGGAATCTTAGCCTGGGATACATGCCCACTCGATAAATGTGACCACTCACCAAATTTGTGACAAAAATCTGTTCTCCTTGTTAGAATGAGTGAAAGAGAGGCTGCAGCTCCCAATCAGTCTAAGTGCTTAACTGCCCCATTCCTGTCTCCTATGGTTCCCAGGCGTAGTCTCTTTCTTATCAAAATATCCACCCTAATCTAACTGGGCAGTTTTCCTTCAGGGATGAGGGCACTCTCCCAGATTGCTACCTCTCATAATCCTGCAGTATTCCTCCATCATCTCTGTCCATGTGAGCTCCCTCCCACCCAAGTGCTGGTTTCATACTTCCCTCCTGTGTCCCCCACCAGCACTTGAATCCAGCAGGCATTGGATCCATACTGCTTCACTTGCTATGTTGCAACTCTATGAAGGGCCAGCAGGCAAGGTGCTTCCAAATCAGGTACCCTGGTACCTGGGACCACTGCGGTTACCCAGGAAAAGGTGTTGGTCCTATTCTTTATGAAAACTTCCATTTCTAGCATATATCTACTGGGGAAGGGCATCCACTGGCCAAATTCTAGCACAAATGGCTGTCCTGATTATAGTAGGTTGGGGAAAGATGGGGACAAGAAGAAAATTGGCACTGGGCCCCTCATAATACTCCTCTTGAAGGGGTGCTTACATGGAATGACCAAACTCCAGGTTCATGCACATTCTCCCAATATTCCATGTTTGTCAAGATGCCTGGGCTCATGGGGATGAGAAAGCCTCCAAGAAACTTGGTAGTCTGCTAGCCACTGAAGTCTCATGGAAAGGAGAGAAGGAACCCCCTTATTTCATTGGGCTACAAGATTCTCTGGGTTGATCCTTGAGGATATCTTTTTCCTTAATCTTCTTCTTTCTATGCTTCACAATTTTTTTCTTTGAGGTCTCCAGCAGGCTCCAGCACCTCTCTCTATGATCTATACCTGATCTGTGTCTCTTCTGCCCTCTCTGCCCTTGTGAAATCGTATCTTTCCTCAGGGAGTACCCATCAAGGGATGTCTCTAGTTGGCCTCTCACCTCAGATCACTATAGTCTTATTTTAGCACTTACAACACCAGAGAGAAAAATAAGCAGTAGGAATGTGATACTCTGATAAAACACATTAATACTATTATATGGATTATATCTTCTTTAGTAAGATATATGTATGTGTGTATATATATTTCTGAAGTTCTATATAAAAAAATGCAAATTCTTTAAAATATTTTATTTACCAGAACACAAAGATGACTAAAACATTATGATGATAATACTTCTACTACTATTACTGATAAAAATATCTAACATGTCTTGAGTGAAATACATTTATACATTTTGAAATAACTACAGCAAGTTATTACAACATGGGTTAATAGTTTAGTTATATAGAAAGAAAACATTTACATAAATTATGGGCATTGATTTAAGAAAGGAATACAATATTGTCTTTTGTACTGGATCTCTGAATTGCAAAATATGGCTTTGGCATTTGGAAACTCATTCATAGTTTCATGAATGTTCATGTATTAATATGTTGACTACTTTAGCAGCCAATGTATTTTATTTTCACCTGATTGCCAAGTATTATTTACCTTACCAAAATATTTTAAATAACCCCTTGGAAGGTTTTAAGAAAAAAAAATGTGCTTATTTAAGTGTAAAAAATCATCAAGGTGTGATAATCATTTCAACATACTGGGCAAAGTTAAATATCACTTAACAATGAGTTCAGGATTGAAAATAACTGAAGATGAGATTGATTCACAGATGGAAAACAGCTCATCAGAACAAAAGAAATGTAAACCATCAAAGAATAATCATTAGATAAAAATCCTAAAAACATTGCTTTCCTATTTTTCCAGTTTGAAAATCAATAGTTCTTGCTTTTGAACAGTATAAATTGTGACTATAAATTAATGGTGGTTTAGAAATAACAGAGCTCACAAAAAACAATTTTTTATTTGTTTAAACACCTATTAGAGATAAAGTCCTCTTATAGCTGTTAAATACAATCTCAGCAAGTTATAAGTATTTGGGAAGAAAAGGAAAAAAAGAATGGAGGAAAGGAGAGATGGAGCAAGGAGGGGGAAAGAAAAGAAAGAAAAAAAAAGAAAGAAGAAAGTGAAGGCAGGCAGGCAGGCAAAATGCTAAACTACTAATTTGCACCTGCAATGTTCAAGACCAAATATAGGTACTATTTCATAAATTTAATTTTATGTATGCTCACCATTCTAAATTACTTTATCATTTTGGGTAGAACCTGATTTTATATTCTAATTTATACCTGTATTTCCATAAATGTTAGCTTAATTTAATTGAATCTCATTTTAAATACAAAAATTAAATGGTTTTGCTATAATATGGTTATTATGGTTAAAAATTAAATGGTTTTGCTAGTTGATTCATTATTTTAAAACAACATATTCACTTTGCTTTTATTACTATGAAGTAAAGTATTCAACTCCAATATTTCTAGGAGTTAATAGTATGTTAATTTTTAAAATTATTATTCTACCTATACACACGAAGGATTGCCTTTTGAAAGTATACTGCATGTAATATATGCAGTTATATATAGTACTGACATATTTATAGTATAACCAAGCATGTGGTTTTAATTTATAATTCATGATATGATTTTCTTAAAATTTAGTTCTTATGATTATGCATATGCACTTCAACACCCGCACGCACGTACTTCCACAGAGCTACATATATAATTTTCTCCTTTTGTTTGGTCATTTAAATGAATTGTACTATTTTTTATTTCTTTCTTAACATCTGTAATATTAGACTTCATTAAAGTAAGCAAAAACACAATAGTTACTTTTATATTATTAACAGAAAAACATTAACATTTAATTCATACAAAATTATTCAAACACATTGAGCTTAAGAAATTTCAATAGTAGCTTACATACATTGCAATATGTATTATTTTGTAATCCTAAAAAATTTCGATGGGCTGCAGTTCAATTGAATGCCATATGTAATTCAAAAAAGGGAAAATTGTGATTTCTCAGCCCTTGTAAACAAAAAGGGTAACATAAGTTTTCCACTGTAAACAATCTAATATTGCCATTGTAATAAAAATATGAACAGTAACAAAAATAACATGATGAAGTAAAATAAAGTATGGACATACATTTGGATATTAGAGAGGGCACATTTGTGATGTTGCAGAGTTTAACAAAGCTTTTGTTGGTAGATGATATTTATATTGACCATTTTATTGTGAAGTGAATATGACTGATTTAAACTCATGTGACTAAGAGTTACTACACTGAACTTGATCTTACAGACTTAGAAAAATATACCCTAAACATGGGAGTCACTCTGGACTATATAAATGGTCATGTGACCTCTGGCAAGCAAGAAGAGGCTATTTTTTCTGGAGACTTTATACATTTCATATTATTCAGTGCAGACTTTTATTACTAACTTGAAGTAATATGAACCTATATTCTAATGTGACCACTTCTTTCCTATTGGATAAAACTTCACAGTATTATCAGTAAACATCTGCAAGAAAGAGAGAGTGGGTGACAAGGAGGGGGAGAGAGAGGAGACACCCACAATATAGAAGGGAATTCTGAAGTCAGGTGATGACCAAATTTGGTTCCTTGCACCGAATTTTCTAAGACTATTTCAATACTTTCTCAATTTTTAAACCTCACACTAGAGAAATGAGAGAGTTAACAAACAGCAGGACAAGGACTTTTCCTTACCATTTTTTTTTTGTAATTTGGGAAACTTTATTTTATATTTAAGTAGAGCACAGTTTGCAGAAGATACAGCTAGTTTCCATATTGCTTGAAGATGTAGGTAATGATGTGTCCGCTAACTCTGACCAGGAATTTCCAGGTTTTCCAGAACTTTGGAGGTAGTAATAGGGACTGAGCACTTTGTCTATTTGGTCTATCTTATTAGGGATTATCACGTAATACTGGGGGCTGTCTTCTACCAAATAATATATTAGTATTTTTACCAATATGGTTTTGCTGAGGCAGCAAAAATTCTATGCCAAGAATCCTATGTTCCCTTCCCTTTCACTTAAGATAGCAGAACAGAAACTAGATATATTTTCCCCACCTTCAGCAATTACAAAACTGAGAAAATTATCAGACACAATGGTTTGCAATGCATTGGACAAGAGGGAATAAAAAATAGTAACCCATTAAAGATGGGAAACAAATGAGATGAGCCCCACTCCTGCCGTCGTTGACTTTTTGGTTTCCAAGATACAAAGCAGGGGTCAGCAAGACCCACAGAGCCAAGCAGATGGCCACATGTGAGAAGCAGAGCTGCCATTCAGGGAAAACTAAGGCAGCCACAGTTCTCAGTGCAGAGAACAAGAGCGTCCAGCTAGCACAGAAGAATGAATGTTGCTACACAAAACCAGATGGCAAATGGAACAATTTATGCTCCCCTAAACATTCTCTCAGTATTTATGGACCCTGTTATTTTAGATAGCAAGAAAAAAGGTAACTTGTAAAAAATGTACATTTTTGTGATACTAGTCTATGAAACATGGGTGAGTAAAAGCCCAAGGAGACTGTATCAGGAATTCTAGGTGACATTAAGGATCCTCTTGGGCCTAGTGATTAGGAATTTAAAGTTATACAAGTCAGTATAGTTTTCTGTGTTTATTTAGACATGCTCAGATGCTGGAGCAGACACCAAGTAGGTAGAGAATTTTAGCGTAGCCAGGAGAGTACTAAGAAATAAGAAATAGGTAAGAGGACTGAAACCATAATCCGGAGAGATTTAATGTCTTTTAGACCCTATCTGATTTTTTTCTTTTTTCTTTTTTTTCTGTATTTCTTTATGTACTCCAATTTCTTAAATTCCTTGCACACTTACTGGCTTTATTTATCTCTGTCCAGTAACTATTTGACCCTATATTTCACTAAAGCTACTGGTCAAATGACCATCAATGACTTTCATGTTGTTAAAACTTGAAATTATTTTTTGACTCATTTATGAACTAAAATAAAATCGTACCCCCATGCCCACTAATCAGATTGCCTCTAGGCCAAGTAGCCCTAAGAGAATTCCTAAAGTTGAGTTCCCAGTCATAGCAGGTTGGGAGGTTAGATATGCATTCACCACCTCCATTGGTAAGAGCTATCAGCTCTTCCCACCCCCGCCACCAAGGTCCAGATGAACATTCTTGCTTAATAAAGGGCCACTATGTTGTGGTTTGAAATAGTATACACAGAGTGCGTAGACACAGTGGGTGGCCTTTTCTGAATATGGGCCCCATAAAGAAGCAGTAAGTACCACTGTGTAGGTACAAGTGTCTTTTTTCATAAATACTCACAGCCCCTCCTATAAATATGTATGTCTGACCATCCCACTTAGTATAAATTCCTATTCACATTGTCCTTGGCCTTCGTGTTTGTGTACCTGGCTTGCAGCCAGAGGCCTGCTTTCAAGCCTACCACAATAGCCCATCAAAGGCTGGAACTCTTTATAAAAAATAAAATTCTCCTTCCAAATTTTGAAACTCATGTTTCTTTAGTTAGCAAAAGTAATTCATGAACCCATTTGACATAGCCAGACATTTCCTCGCTTTTTACACTAGAGTCCATAAAAACACTGTCTTCATCTTTCCTGGACCTCTTATTTCTTTTTGATTTAAATCCTCTCTTTAGGTTATTATATCTACATATTTGCTTTTGATCATCATTTGTGAAATTATGAGCCCAGATTTATTCCTGTAGGTTGGCTTTCTCCTCTGAGTTTCAGATTCTATGCATAAAACTCTACATTAAAAGCCTATTTTTATTGTAGATGGTTGCCAAGTGTCCTTTAAATATAGCGATGCAAAGGATTGAATGTAAATAAAAGAAAAAAATACATAGTTAAAATCTAAGCAAAAGAGAGATGGTATTAAAAATTACATAAAATATGGGCAACACCTCTGTCTCAGTGAGTAGGGCGCTGGCCCCACATACAAAGGGTGGAGGGATCAAACCCCACCCTGGCCAAACTGCAACAACAACAACAACAATAAAAATAGCCAGGCATTGTGGTGGGTGCCTGTAGTCCGAGCCACTCAGGAGGCTGAAGCAAGAGAATCACCTAAGTCCAAGTGCTGGAGGTTGCTATGAACTGTGATGCTACTGCACTCTACTGAGGGTGACAAAGTGAGACTCTGTCTCTAAAAAACAAGTAAACAAATAAATTACGTAAAATAGATTTTCAGACAAAAGCAATATCTGAAAGAAAGATGCCTATTTTAAATTGGTAAAAGGGAGATTGCATCAAGAAGTCACAACAACTTTATATTAGATAAAGGTATTTAATAATAAGGCTTAAATTATGTTACAGAGTGTTAGAGAAAAAGACAACTTTATCATCAGAATATAATAGGGAACAGAGATATTGGAGTGTTTATGAAATGCATTGATAAACTTTATGTTATGATGTTAACATCCTATATCTTTTTTTTTTTTTTTGAGAAAGAGTCTCACTATGTCACCCTCAGTAAAGTTCAGTTGCATCACAGCTCATAGCAACCTCAAATTCTTAGGCTTATGCAGTTCTCTTGCCTCAGCCTCCCAGCTGGGACTACAGTCACCCACCTCAATACCTGGCTATTTTTTGTTGCAGTTGTTTAGCTGGTCTGGGTCGGGTTCAAACCCACCACCTTTGTTGTATGTGGCTAGAGCTGTAACTACTGTGCTACAGGCACCAAGCCACCATCTTATATCTGGATTTGGTGATAATACATTTCCATTTGTGAGAGTTCATGCAACTGTCCATTTTCAGTTTTTACCACAATAAGGTTGAAAAATAAAGGAAAAAAATATGTCCTAAAATTATTTTGCTGTGATGAAAAAAATTACTGTATTTTTTGAAATGTTAGTACATGTGCTTATTATTTACTGTTTACATTAATATTCAAAGGATTTTCAATTTCTGTATGAGTTCATTTTTAATAATTTTACTTCTACGAATGTTTTATTTATTTAAAGAATTAAGGAAGGTGCCTGTGGCTCAGTGGGTAGAGCGCTGGCCCCATATACCAAGGGTGGCGGTTTCAACCTAGCCCCAGCCAAACTGCAACAAAAAATAGTCGGGCGTTGTGGGGGGTGCCTGTAGTCCCAGCTACTAGGGAGGTTGAGGCAAGAGAATCACCTAAGCCTGGGAGTCGGAAGTTGCTGTGAGCTGTGACCTCATGGCACTCTACTGAGGGTGACATAGTGAGAATCTGTCTCTACCAAGAGCGATAAAGTGAAAGTCTGTCTCTAAAAAAAGAATTAAAATTATAGTATATATGTATCTTTATTCTATTATATTTTAATTTTATTTAATTCAGTAAATCATCACACCACTTTTTATTTGGTGTGATTTCAGTCTACTTTTTCCTCAACTAATTATTTCAAAAGTTTATTATGTTGTTTTTTTTTTCAGTTTTTGGCCAGTGCCAGGTTTGAACCCACCACCTCCAGTATATGGGACTGGCGCCCTACTCCTTGAGCCACAGGCACTGCCCTATGTTTGCATGTTTTTTTATAACAGAGTCTTGCTCTGTTGACCAGGCTAGAGTGCCATGGCATCAGTCTAGCTCACAGCAACCTCAAACTCCTGGGCTCAAGTGATCCCTCTGCCTCAGCCTCTCAAGAAACTGGGACTACAGGACTGTGCCTCCATGCCCAGCGAATTTATCAATTTTTGGTAGAGGTGGGGTCTGATTGCTCAGGCTTGTCTCTAACTCACAACCTCAAGTGATCCTTCTATATGTAACGATAAGCACAAAGGGGAAGGCAGCTTTGTCTAGGGATGTCCATTGAAAACCAGAGGACATTAGGAGATGCTTAGTCTACCAGGAAAAAATGACATGTCAAGTGGGTCCCCAAGGACTGATGAACCACAAACAGTGAAACAACAAAATGGAGCTATAATCAAGGCTGAAAAAGAGGTTCTTTAGAGCATGCACATAGTTGAAGTAGCAGTGTGTCCTTAAATAACCTACCATCATTAACATGGTAAAAATCACACCCACCAGCACCAAGGCAGTTTACAAATACCATGGAAACCCCTAGAAATTGCCTTGCAAGGATAGAAAAGGGGAGGCTTTCCAATTCCAAGAATTTCCACCCTTTTCCAAGAAAACATAAAATTAAAGAATTAACATGAAAGGGAAAATGTTGCTAAACTCAGGGTCTTTTTCACTAGTGGGGGCTAACACATTCTTTCTCTGAAATTTACTATGCTTCAATAAACGTTGGCACTTTGCCTTCTTGCTCCTGCTCGCTCTGCTCATTTACTCCCTCAACTTGGGCCCAGTAGCCATTCTTCAATACTGGTAACCAAGAACCAGGGGAACCAAGGACCTGATACTTGGGCCCCCACATCTAACACTCCCACCCTGGACTCCCAGGGTACTAGGATTCAAGATTTTATTTTTCAAAGACTAAATTATTCTTTCTTTCTTTTTTTTTTGGTGGAGATAGACTCTCACTTTATCGCCCTCGGTAGAGTGCTGTAGAGTCACAGCTCACAGCAACCTCCAGCTCTTGGGCTTAGGCAATTCTCTTGCCTCAGCCTCCCAAGTACCAGGGACTACAGGCGCCCGCCACAATGTCCGGCTAATTTTTGATGCAGTTCGGCCAAGGCCGGGTTTGAACCCGCCACCCTTGGTATATGGGGCGGGCGCCCTGCTTGCTGAGCCACAGGCAGCTTTTTAGCTGGGTATTTCCTTTTAGTGCTATCTCCACAAATTTTTTCTTCCTATTTAATTTGGTTGTTTTTTCCTTTCTCTTCAGGATAGACTCTCACAATATTATTTAACAATTATCTTTTCTTTTGTTAAAAATATTATTATTCAAGATCAAATTTTTACCTTCAAATAGTTTAATAGTTGCTTCTAAAATGTATATAGTGTTTTTATTATTCTTAATTCCAGTTAAGTATAATTTCTATTATGTCTCCTTATTTTTTAACTCATTGAAAATAAAAATAAGTTTACCTGTACTTAAGAATATTTTTAACTATTTCTAAATATTATGATTTATTTTAATTATTCTTAGAATAATTTCTTTCATAAACCAATATTTGAAAATTTGATGGCCTTTGTCATTTGTCCTAAATGCTTTCCCTTTTCAAAAGAATTCTAAATATAAATTTATAAATAATAATTTATAAATTTAAAATCACATTTTCTAATTCTATTTTACAAGTATTCTAGACATGATTTTTATGTGTTCATTTTCTAATAACTGAATACAAGTTATATGATATCCATTAGATCAATTATTTTATTATGCTGTTCAAATAATTTTCTAATTTATTTTTATTTTTTATATCAATTACCAGTTATTTCACCAGTGATTGTGATGTGGGGGTGGAGAGACAGACGGGGGGGGGGAGGAAAGAGAGAGGCATTGTATTTGGTGCACATCTATCAGGTCTGGCAACTAAGTTCATAAACTTGTCACCATCAGCCTTCATTGGCAGCACTGTACGAATAACTCCAAAATGTTTCATAACCTTAATATACCAGTGTCTCACAGCTGTGTTTGTGTTAATGTGTAGTGGTGTCTCGCTGAGTGACATTCATTATTGTTGTTGCATGTTTCTGTGGGCTGACAGGAGGATGTTGAAACTTGAATTAGTGGAATAAACAAACATTAAATTTCTTGTTTGACTTGAAAGTTAAATCGGGAACATGCTAGTCCATGTGTATCGGGATAATGCTATGAAGAATCTGGCAATGTATCAATGGATTAAACACTTTTCTGAGGAGAGAGAGTGCCAGTGATGAATTAAGGTCAGGACAGTCAATAACGACCAAAACTGATGAAAACATTGCAAAAATTTATCAAACTGGGCGTCAAAGATCATTGCCTGACTGTAAGAAGCAAGCATAGCCAACCAAATCAGTGTTGATAGAGAAGCGAGAAAATCTTAACTGTAAATCCCTACTCACCTAATCTGCCCCCTAATCACTTTTTTCTTTAACAAAAATTAAAGGAAATATTGACAGGAAGATATTTTAATACCATTCAGGACCTCAAAACTAAGACAATGACACACCTCTGATTACCATCCAGGAAAGGATCTCCAGAATTGCTTTGAAGAGTGGACTAGATGCTGACGTGAGTGCGTGGGTTGCGAAGAGGAGTAGTTCAAAGGTGACCATGCTGATATTTGCCAGTGAGATATGTAGCACTTGTTCCAGGATAAGTTCACAAACTTAATTGGAAGACTTTAATTATGGTTGTATAAAATTACTATGTAGTGATCAGTGTTTATTGGTATATAGTGGTGCTATCCCAAACATTTTATTTTTTCCTTGAAGGTTATCTTGTCTGCATTTTTTCTTCTATCTAGGCTTTTGTAGGTAGAATTTATCTGACATATTTTGTTCTTTATTTATGTTCGATATTTGTGAACTACCATGTCATGGGTATATCTCTTATGTGTAGCATATTACTAAATTTTTTAAAAAAATTTAGCAACTAATTCCTATCGTTTTTTACTTGTTAATTTATGTGATTCACATTTGCTATCTTACTGACATATTTCTGGTTTTATATTTATTTTATGCTTTTTGTTTGTATTGTCAAAAATAATGTATTCTTTCTTTATTAAGGATAGTTTTCTAATTTTTAGTTAGAATTCATTTTAAACTATTTTTTGAATTGTTTTATACATTTTTTTTCAATATCTCGTCTCTCCATTTATATTAGTTATCTGGGACTACTCACATTGAATAATCATAAAATTTGTTAAGATTTATATTTTTTTAAGACCAAACAAGAAAAGTGTATATTATTCACAAGACTTAATCCAAATAGGAACCACGCATATTTTTGCCTCTGGAGTATTACCTGTTTTTAGCCCAACTTAGAAGAGAGCAAATGTATTTACACATATTTGTAAGGTACTTAATTCAGACTAAGAAAGTATTTTTGGCCCTACAAAGAAAATAGTCTGCCTGTGAGCTGAAGCTGTTGTCCACCACAATCTTTTTGTCAATGTGTTCCATTATATAAGTCTTAGTCCTCAAATAGCTACATGATTCCTCACATAAATCTTGCCTCCCTTTTACTATCTGCACTACCGAACTAAGATATAGCTGTAGTTTCAAGGTATTATTGATGTTGCTTTTGGCAATTTGGGAAACTTATTCCTTAACATATGTGAATTACATGAAATACATGAAATAACTGAAATATCTCTGATAATAAAGCTTAAGAAGAAAATATTTCTTTCTTCATTTTAATTAAAATGTTAGTGCCCCTCCTCAATGAATGAAGGTAAGGCTCCCCCTCAACCTCAGGTCCAAATGAAATTATCATTTGTGACTTTAGCAATATCATACTACATCATATAATTTGATTTCTTTCCTTGTCTTGTTAAAAATATAAGCTAATTATATCCACATTGTGTCAAAGCAAAAATTCCACAGAATATACTTAAATAGTCAAGGAAGACTTTGTTTAATTCTTTTGCAATAGAAGAGAGGGCCAGTACTAAGCTGAATTCAGTTATGACTGTACTCCAAAGAAAAGTAAACTTTCACTTACCTTCATAACATGATATCGTTTTTGAACTTGTATAACTTGGAGCAAACGCATCCACTGTCATTATGTTTCTACCCTACCACAGAAATGGAGAGACAGGAGCACTATTTTCTATAAAGGTTACATTTCAAAGAAATGGCTCCAGGTTCTTGGTAAAAACATTCCTGGGATATAAAATTGGCAAGAGACTTTTTAAAAGATTTACATATATCTCAAAGGGGAAGAGAAAGAATTCCCAGTTACAAGTTTCCTTAAGGAAAACCTCTGAGGAAAGAGAGTTCAGAGGCTTAGAAACAGAAAAAAAAACTTAGCCAAAGTCTGTTCAAGCTGAGGAAAGTGGTAAGGCTGCCTTGGTTGTTACACACAAAGTCTCATGAGCATCACAAAAGTTTTGAGCCACAATTTTGTTTGAAGAGGCAGCATTAAACACTGTTGTCAATACTTATTTAAAACTGTCAAAAAAGAATGGTTCATGCAAGAAATATTCATACATAGAGCTCAAAATCAAAGTTGGATGCATATGATCTTGATAATGTTAGAAAAATTCAAAAAACGTCCTAGCAAACCTTCAGTAAATCGTATTATCTTTCCAATTCAACAATATTGGTGGGCAAACAGGTGAAAGTAGCTCCAGTTGTTAGTTTTCAGAAAGCCATTAATTAACACTATAGAAGGATCCATACCTTGTGGCCAGAGTAAAAATGATAATGGCTGTGACTGACGACCATTCTTGACACTACACATGTTATTAAGAGGTAGTATGGAGTTGAAATACATTTTTCTTAGTAAAGTGTCTCAAGAATGGGGAAAAAATATCCAAATTACTCAATACTAATATGAAACGAATATATAAATAACTGCATGCTCACACGAAAGCAAAAACACAAATTCAGTTTAGTGAAGGGGAGTGGAGAGGAGGGGGAGAGGAGTTTGGATGGCTGGCAGGATCTCACCTAATGTGCACATGTGAGAATGGTCAGCATACCCCTGGGGGAAGGGCTCAACTACAACTTAAATTTTACCTTAAAATGAAAATGTAAAATAAACATTTGTACCCCCATATTGCAGTAATATTTAAAAATAAAGATTTAGTATGAAAATAAGCACTTGCATAAGTGCATTGTATACGTGCATTTAGATTGTTATAATAAGGCTTATTGAATATAGCTCTATTTAATTTCTTTTCTTTGCTTATTTATTTATTATTGCTTACAATAATAATATGTAAATGAATATGTCCAATTTATTAGTCCATTTTATATTAAATGGTGTCCAGTTTGTTTCAAATTTGGAGCTCTTATGTATAAGACTTTATAAACATTATTGTCTATGAATCCTGCTCTGTGTACTTAAGTTTCTCTGGGGAATAGGCTTATTCAAAGTTCTGAGAGATATTTCAGTTTTTCTGCATAAGGCCAACTTGTTCTCCCCATTAGCTATAGCATTTACACTCTTAAAATGTATGAAATTTACCTCTGTTCCACATAATCACCAACATTAATATTACCCAATTTTCATTTTTCTATTATTCAGAAGTAAATCTCTTCATAGTTACAGTTCTCATTTTAAGTTTAATTATATTAGGCATCTTTAATATATTGCAAATTGAAATTTTCTCTTTTGCAGTGTGACTCCTTTTATTGATATTTCTCTTGATTTGTCTCTTTTCTTCCTTATTAATTTACAGGATTAATATACTTGCTAATTGTCCTTTGTTGATAGTGAGTGGAAAATGTGATCTAACTTTCTTAATGATAACTTCGATGAGAAAAAATTCTTACTTTTATAATAGTCATAAATAGTAATCTTTTTCTTAATGATTTTCAATTTGTGCATTGTGTTAACATAACTTTTACCCCAAGATTATAATGGCAATAATCCTTCCTGCTTTCCCAAATCTTGATAGGTTTTCATTTAAAATGTAAGTTATTTATTCTTTTTGGAATAAAATTTGGTATATATTATAAAGAAGTATTTTAATCTTTTTGCTTGTTTACTATGAAAATATTATAGTTTTTATATGAAAATGTTCTTTCTCTATTTGGAAATCACCTCATTCAAATCTAAGCTCTCTAGAAGAAGTACATGAGTCTGTTTCTTAGTTCTTTGCTATGTTCCATCCGTTTCTATATCTAGCCTTGTACTTGTAGTTTTAAACACTCTAGCTTTCTAGAAAGTCTTGTTTTAAAATTTCAGAATATTATGGAGGTAAAAAAAGTGTAGGTTACCTGGATTAAGTTTGTATTGCTTAAGAAAATTTAAAAGTGTTGCCATCACCCAGACTGTGTACATTATACCTTCTAGATACACTTTCACCCATCCCCTCTTCCCCATAATTTTAATTATATCTGTGCATATGAGTGCTTTGGATTAGGTTCTGATAATTACTTTGACATTATTTTTTGCCAGAGATAAGTTTGTTTTTTCATGACAGGGTGCCATTTTAAATTAAAAAAAATAAAAAAACAATAGCTTTAAGAGACTTTGACTTACTCTTACTAAGTAAATCATAAATATATGAAATATATAAGTTAATATTATATTCTTAATTCAATGTATCAGTAAACACTTAGAAACAACTATATGTTTTATTCTCTCAATTTCTTTGAAATATCCGAACTTATACATGGCTGACATGGTGAGTGAAAGAAGTAAAAAGAGTATTAGTTTCCCTGATATCTCAATGAACATCAGAAATCATATTATTCCTTTTACTTACTATATTTTGTCTCAAAATACTGTTGTTAATAAGATTAATATGAATACTCAAATTCACATTTATTCATATCTTATAATCTCCAGCTGTGGTTGATTTTAGTCCAAATTAAAGATCATACAATAGAAAAGACTAATAAGAATCAAATAAGAATGACTAAATGTTGTAGGGTAAAAATTGAGAAAAATTATCCAGTTCATTATATACAGCATATACTTTCTATATAAAATCAAATCATTAACTTTAGTTTTTAAAAATCGAAGAGGTAAAACATTATCTTTCACCAAAGTCATCTTAAAAATGAATAGTGGGTAAGACAGAACAAATGAAAGTATTTTGGTCATGGGTATCTACGAAAGTTTAAAAGACTGATGAAAATCATTTTTAATCTTCAATAGTATATCAATCCTAACAATAAAATTTGTGAAACTCAGGCTTAAGTTAATTCCAATGCTATGAATACATATATTAAACATATATATTTCATTAATGAATTATAAACAAAATAAGTATACCACAAACAAATAAAAGAAAGAAGAAAACTAAGTCATTAATGTAATTTCTAGAATTTAAGTTCCATCAATATAACCAAAAGAGATAAAAAAATATTGAATATGGTATAAAGGAAAGATCTACACAACTAAAATTATCTGGAATAAATAAAACAGATATTAAAGCTTTTGTGAAAGCAGCCTTAATGAAGTCTTTCATCAAAACATTATCTTAGCGTATATTACAATGCTCTGTATTTATTAATAGTATTTTTCAATTTTTGTGAAATGGAAAAGCTAGTAATTCAATAGTCATTCTTAATAATAGATATTAATTCAATTCAGATTATTAGTAAGGAATCTACATTATTGTGAATTTTTAACATGCATTCAAACAATCATTAATCATTTCAACTATCCTAAGATAATGTATATTTGATACATAGTATGTTAAATTATTTGGTATGCTCATTAATATGATCACATATATTTGATATAATATGCCTAAAATATCTAACTTAGATAAGGTAAGTGTACAAATGCCAACATTGCAGGGTTTTTGGTATGGTTAGGTTTGGTTTGATTTGGTTTTCCCTACCATGTGTAAGGGTAATTTAAAAGGTTTTTCCTTTTAATCATACAATTTTTGTATGATTTTTGTGAGAATATTTTTGTCTTTTTAAATCTTGAAATTCATTTTAGGAAGCCATGATTATCAACATCACTCTGATGTCATAGATATTAGTAAAATTTATTAATATCCCCTATTCCTTCCCTTCTTATCAAAGGCAACACTGAATGTTTTAGCCCTGTTACATTGAAGCAGAAATCTTCACTTATTTCTGCCCATCATCATTAGTTGAAATGATATGAGTCAGGTCAAGACCACATCAGATGACCTTTGTTCAAGATGTTCTAGTCTCCTCTTTCTTGACACAGTGAAACTGGAAGAGGCCTTGGTATAAAAATGTTACTGTCAAAAAGACCAATGGCAGCCCAGATATTGGAATTTCTGGGTGAACGCCATAAAAATCTTTAAAAGTCCTGAGGATTAGAATATTACTAAACCCAGCATGTCATCAGATATCACTTTCTTCAATTTTAAGCCTATTTAGCTACTTTTGAGTATGTAATGTTATTGCCCTGGCACACAATATTTATTTCCATTTTTGTCTTTTTGCAACCCCATGTTGCTATTTTTCAAAGACCACATTCTAATCATCTCCAATTTACAAATAATATTCCTTTTTATAACGTTAGAAACTAAAAAGAAATTCTTGAAAAAAAATCTTATATATATTGTGTTTGTCATAACTTTCTGTAAAACTATTTACCCCATTATTGATAATCCACTGTAAGACACTTTAGTGATTGTGTATATAAGTAAGTGGCCATGTGGTCCTGGAGATAAACACCTTCTGTTCTCCAAAGATGTAAATATGCTGAAAAGTACTATAAAGACCATAAACGTATGGGGATAAAAATATTGTAAAGGTAGATAACTTATGATATTAATGATACAGTGTCATATAGCAGTTGGGGTATAACCAATCAGAATGAGGCTGGGGCAACCATGAATCCAAAAAATGAGATTTACCCAAAACATTCAGGCTTTCAAGTAGGGTATAAGAGTCAACCCTCATAATCTTTCTTTGTAGCCAGGTGTGGTGGCTCCTGCCTGTAGTCACAGCCACTCAGGGATGTTGAGGCAAGAAGATCACTTGAATCCAGGAGCTTGAGATTTCTGTGAGCTATGACTCCATGGCACTTGAGCCTGGGAAAATAGAGTGAAACTCTGTCTCAAAAATAGAAAATCTTTGGGAAGCGCCTGTGAATCAAAGGAGCAGGGCATCAGCCCCTTATACCAGAGGTGGCGGGTTCAAACCTTGCCCCGGCCAAAAACTGCAAAAGAAAAAAAGAGAGAGAGAGAGAAAATCTTCCCTTGTGCACTGAACTGCTTTGGGAACTGTCACACACTAACCACCAGATGGATCTAATCTTTTATGTGGACTTTGGGGGAATTGACATCATATAGTTCTTTGATTCATCAGCTGGGAATGAATGGTGGCTTCGCCATGGAGAAAGAAATTTCCACACCCTTTTCCTGCTTCATTGTCCACAGTTGCTATTTAGCTTGTTGTTGGAAGTAAATAGATGAAACCTGTTAAAACTGAGTTGTGTTGTTTCTTGCTACTGACTTATACTTCAACAATGTGAACACAGGTCATTGTTTTGTCCTTCTGGTATAATGCCTTAGAATAAAATATTTATCCCCATGAAATAGTTCACTTCTCAAAATATAAGTAAACACATCCAATTAGTTTATAATTTAACAATCATAATTTAACTATTGTGATGAAAATTTTACCAAATCAATCAAGCCCCTTTCCAGAAATTCTGCAAATCATATACAATTCAAAAATTTTGAAAGGTGAATTACAAAATTAATTCTATATGCTCATTTGTAATTAATAAAAGGATAGGAATAAGTCAATTTCTTTTTTTTAAATAAATAAATATAAGAAAAAAATGTTGATACGTTGATATGTTGAGATTTCAGGATAGCACTCCACTCCATCATTTTTTTCAGCTATGTACATTCAAGGGCATCATCTAATCAATGCAGAGTAAATATGTATCTTTCTGAGTAAACCCACTGAGAAAAATATTACTGCATTCAAGTTTGAATAATCATTCTATAATTAAATTCCCAATGTATGTTCAAATGAGCACATCTCAACTTTGTTTTAACCTATGATCCATTTTGGTAAACATCAAATTCTTATGTTCTCCATTAATGTCATTTGAGTTTCAAAATAAATTAGGTATTGTCACCAAGAGCATGTCAAATGAATGATAAAATTAGTTAAAAAATATTATAATGTGAAAGATAAGATCATTCTGTGCTTAAGGTCTGCTTATTTGGCACAAAGTTCACTGTCCTGGGACGTAGAGAAGTTTAAACACAATACAGGTCATTTTCAATGTCAAGTCTGTTTTACTGCTTAGTTCCCAAGTTAACTTTGTATTATAAAATTTGTTTGACTTTTTACCTTTGGACTGATTAACAAAAGATATTATTCCTTAGGTTCAGTTTTGTTATTCTGTCCTTGAAAGTTGCTACTTTTTCTCAAATATCTATAATAAAGTAAAATGACTCAGAAATGGTTCCTTCTACTTCAGTGTCAGATAACTTCAGTACTGTGTCTGCCCTGATGTACAATCTCTTTTTTGATATACTGATAAGGCACTGCTATGATAAACAGATTAAGGGGCAAATTCTGTGTAATTATAGGAGAGAAGGTATATTTAGGCTTCGGCTTCTCACATAAAAAACTTGATGTGTCTAAAAAATAATAGATTTTGCATGATATGCCAAATAAGTGGTTAATGAGAATTAACTTTGCAGAGGCTTTAGAATTTAAAATAAAACTAAGGAAGGAAGGTAGGAAAGAAGAGAGGAAAGGATGGAGGGAGGGAGGAAAGGCGTGAAGGAAGGAAGCTCATCTTTTCATAAAAATAATTTATGTATTAAAGAATGCACAAATCTGTGCCATCTAATATTAGAGAAACGTAAGTTTATTTTGCCTTAAAATATTTTTATTTTTGTAATTGTTTGAATTTGTTCTTAATATTTGCTTTAAATTTACCAAAGCAACTATAGTTTCATTTAAAAACAAAACACTCACAGTACAATTTTACCACACAATGTGAAGTCCCTCATTACCAATTAATTTACATCATTAGAGAGGCAAGTCTATCTCCTAGAAAGGGCACAATGTCTGAGAAGATGAGAATCCCTTTAGCAACATATTTATGTAAGAATATGATGTTGAAATCCCAATATTAATTGTTTCAGATCCACTGTATGATGACTTTGAAAACAGTATCTACCTCTGAGCCCCATATTGCAATTCAGCTTTTCTCTACCAAGGTTAGACTTTACATTTTTGCAATTCACTGTAGTGAGACAACACAGAAGTAAAAAGATATGAAGGATGCTGAAACCACATGACTAGGCCATGGAGAAACCTGTCTCCTACCTCTGTATCCAGGTAGTTAGTTTTACTTTGGTTTTAAAATGCTTGATTGCATGTAAGATTTAACCTGAGGAACCTGGACCTGACATTGTTTACCTGGAGGTGCTGACATAACTCACTATACTGTTTTACTCAAAATAAAATATTTTGTTCAACTTTTTAGTTAAGACAGTACTATGACCCATTATCAATGGAACATACAGTAATATGTAGGATTACATCATCCTTTCAATCAGAGAGTGGAGACACACTAGAATTATGGCCTTTTTCTCTAACTGTTTAAGTCTCTTAAAATGAAACATCATAAAGTGCTTTTATGGCACTAAATAACTATTTTAATTCCTACATTAACTTTATGAAATAATTCATTGTTCAATGTCTAGAGAAATCTTCGTGAGTAGAATATGTGATTAAAATCGGAAACTTGGAGAGAAAATCCCATTAAGACAGTCACTGGATGATTATATATATACATATCTACTTATACATATATATATATATATATATATATACACACGCATGTTTTAAATATTTTTTCTCACTATCAAATCAAAGGACTCATGCCTAATTTAAAGGCATATTTTAAGAATTGAGAGGCTCTCATACAACTTGAAATTTACCCTGGAGTTAGAATAGTGTAACCTAAAAAATTGTACCCTCATAATAATTTGAATTAAAAAAGAATTAAGTGGAAAAAATATGAAATTGTTACACACATTGACAAACTCATATCTATTTTTAGATCAAATTAATCTCCCTAGCATGAGCTGCTTATACTAAAATTCCAACTGAATATCACTACTTGTTTCTTTCACAGTTATATTCTTTAAATAACTTTGCAAAAGTTGAAGTCTCTGTTCCCACCTACATTATTATTTCTTTTACATAGATGATATAAATTTTAGTACCACTATCCACTTTTAAATAGTTCCCATCATTTGAAAAATCATCTTCCACTATCTTACTGCCTATTCTTCCTTTATCTTCTTACTCCAGTATAGGAAATTTTTGCCATGCTCTGCACTTGAATTTATTTCCAGCTTCTTTAATTTTATGCATACTGTCCTCCCTGTTCAAAACCTGAGTACTCTGAGTTACTCCACAAGACATTTTTTTTAACATATGTCATATTACAATGATCTTTTTACATGCTTATTTCTTTTAATAAATATTAGCTCCCATCAGTGGAAAAATAGAATCATTACTTTTTGAATCTCCAATGTCTAAAACATTGCCTGGTACATATTTGTTATTTAAGAAATATATTGAGCTAAATTAATTACTTATGGTTGTTTCTTACAAAGATAGCAAAATTAATGGTTAGATGTCTGATTTAAGAAAATGATGCAAACTTTGATTTTGAGTTCTACTTCAATTTAACCTAATATTTAAATTAAAATACATTTCAAAAAGGCAAATTTTTAAGTTCCTCCTGTAGCAACTTCTCTGGAATATATAGAAGGACAGATAGTAAAGGAAAGGACTATATCCTGGGAAAAATGACAAATCTGCTCTTTGATTTATTTTCTAAATTACTATGAAGCATCCATATGCATACAAAGTCTAGTAGTACTACTTAGGACATGAAAATGTTTATGCCAAAACAGCAACTTAGCTAAAATATTAATCAATCAATGACAACGGTTTCAGCAATTCTCTGATATGCTGCTGTTATTTTGCTAAACAAGATAAATTAGTAAAATAATCAGAGTAGAGGTAATTTACAGTGACTACATAATATGTTAAGCATTATATTGTATTATTTAAATGTCACTTAGTATGAATTTTATTGTATCACATAATTTAATCTCTTAAATTAACTTTCCTTCAAACAATATCTTATTACTTTGTTATTTCCCCAAGCACCCAACATGAGAAAGAAAATTCATCCCTTAAATTTGTAATTATGGAAATAAAACATATTTGATGAGTTGATAAACATATCCAACATGGATATCATATATAATTAAACTTCAATGGAGTTTTATAATTGTCATTTAACATTCAGCTTTTCAATTTCTTTTGCCTATTTTAAATATACATGATATCCTTTTTCACAATAATTTAAATTGTGCTTTCGAAGTTTTTTAAGTCTAAACTTCATTTTGGAACCAAAACCAAGAAGGTATATCTCTTTAGATACATACATATATACCTTCTAAAAGCTCTTACTTTTATAATAATATGGAATAATTCTCAGAAAAATGATAAAATGCACATTTGTGTATCAAGAAGAATCTTGCTTCTATTTTTACTAGCCAAAAATTGTGAGTGAGATGAATATATGACTTAAGAATATTAAAGTACATAGATAACCTATGATAGAATATTTTACAAACATTGAGATATATACTTCATGAGTAGGTAAAGAGAACGACAAAGGTCTCATAATGCTATAAATGAGAACAATTAAATGTCTGGACACAGCAGATGTGAAACAGCAGAAGTTATTAGTAACTATATTAGCACTAAGATGTAATGAAGCATGTTTCTCTTAGGGACTCTCGTTATGTCTACATCGGTCTGTATCTAGATGTAGCTATCACTATGATGAGGATATGTGATAGATAGATGGATAGATAGATAGACAGATAGATAGATGATAGATAAAATATTCACCTGTTACATAGACTCCAAAAGTATAAAAGTAAGAAAAGTAGTAGAAGATAAGTCTTCAAAAATCAAAGTTAATTTGAAGTTTATTTGAATTGATTGGACTGAAAAAAGTTAGGAAGTAAAAAGGAGGCCTAAAATAAATTGTATGTAAAGTTTAACACAGATTTATTCTTAACATAATAAAAATCATGACATGATAAATTATAACATATTTTATCCACGAAATCAAAGTACTATGCAAAATCATATTTTCTACAAGTAAGAGACAATTTTCAGGTACATACCAAGGTCATCACAGATTGTCAAGAAATTTAGTGTCACAACAATCAGATTCTTTATTTAAATGAAGAAGTCAGCTTTCCTGAATACAAGTTTCCTTGAAAAATTACATTTATGTAACCTTGTATACAGATTAAATTGGAAATATTTTACAAAATATGCTTAACTTATTCTTATGGAAAAACAGTTACTTATTTTAATTGTGAATACTTGTACTTTATGGAATTAAGCATGACACATATTGCATGTACATAATTTGCTGAAAACATATGAAATATGAAATTACATTTTTAACATTTAAATACTAAAGCCAAATTTTAAATATCTGCAGTAAGTATTATCATAAAATCACCTTATGTTTGAATAAAATAAATATAAGTATCAAATTGAACTTATAATTCAAAGTTTTATAATATATGTTTTTAAATTACTAAGTAGTATACATACATATTATGTTTTTGTTAAAATTAGAAAATTGCATGTGTAGAAATGGATTTACAGGTGAATTCTTATTCATGAGAAAAATGCCTTAAATGAATTAAAAAGTGAAAACTTCAACCAATATTTTATAATGTCTCTACATATTCAATTGTAGGAATACCATTGTTACTATTATAATTGGTACTTCTATTACAATTATGATTTTATATGTCATATAAATAAATTTTCAGAAACATTGACAGAAATGTTTTTTTCTGTTTTCATACAGAAAAAGTTCACATTCTTAAGTAAATTTTAGATTCTTTGGAAAAATAATGTTTACTCAACCCTCCGAATTTATAACAATGTAATAGAAATAGGCTCTAATACACTGATTTTACCCAAAAGGCTGAGAAACAATCCAATATAATGTATAAATTAATACATTTATTCAATTTAAAGGAAAAACTTCAACACTTCTTTCTGATTTTTATATACATAAAACTCTGTATGAATGAGGGAAACTTACTATGTTTTTGTCTATGACAGTGAGTGAAAAATTTTGCAATTCAAATGTGACACTTGCTTCCTCATGTTTGCAGCAGCAATGGGGGTAAATTCAGATTCATTCTCACTTGTTGCAACCACATTTTTCTCTCTCTCAATCAAAAAAGCATTTGTGAAGCAAATAAATGAGACTGACTTTATAATGAAGTCTATCCGCTTAATTTATATTTATAAATAAATGTTTACTAATTTTACTTTTTAAATTTGTTTTAATATGAGAGTCCTTATGGCCTAAGCTATAATTGATTGAGACATATTAATGGGTCATGACCTACCACCAAGTTGCCTTAATACACAGTGTCTTGCAATAGAGCTGATATAGTAGACTGTAGAATTGTTAAGCATGACATTACCTGGAATATTTTTTCCCTGTATTCCTAATTTAGAACAAATCACAGAGATATCGAGAGAAACATCTTCTTAAGTGTAAGCACTGAATTTGTGTCCAAGTTCAAGTAAACATATTTATTATCATTATTATTATCAATCTTATCACTATTCTGACTTTGTCATAACAATATTGCTATAGATTATTTAGTGTTTATTGCTATGTATTCAAAGTACGGTTTTAAGGATTTTATGAATAATTGTCATTTAATCCTCACTATAAAGCCAAAAGTTGTGTAATTTGCTCAAGGACATGTGCTAGAATCTAATGGAGCCAGGATTCAGACTCAGTCTCACTCAGTATCTTTTGTTTTTAACCTCTAAGTAGTATTAAATAATGTGTGGTTATTATGTATTAAATGATAAAGTAAATATATAAAGTTATTTAAGGTAGAACATAGAGAAAAATGTAGCAGCAATTGAGCAATGATAACATTTGTTAATTGCTATTTTTATTTGGGACTTACAGAACTCCTATTACAAATTATTCCATTATTAGGCTCATCTTTACAGATATGAAAACCAAAAAGCAGAGATGTTAAAGAACTTTCCCAAATTGTTAGAAACTTGCCCAAGATGCTAATCTAATAAAATGCAGGCTTGCCTTGGAACTCTGGCCTACAACTCTGGAATGTTTTCTTACCTACTGCTATTGAGCTGACTTGGCACAATGCACCTTTTGAGGGAGGAAAAATGTGAGACAACCATATGGAAATTGTTATAATGCAGAATAGAAATAAGTATACATGTGGGATTAGCAACATATGTATATTTCAAACTACTGTTATTGAAGTGACAGATTATTAATATTATCTGTTATTTAATGATTTTACTTATTGATGTAACAATGGAAAGCACTAAGGTCAGGGTACAGCTGAATGTTTGTTGAAGCCAGTAGACAAATGAAGAAAATATTATGGCATAATCACAGCAAAACTATCAGCTGGTAGCTTTGCCTTCATTTTATATGATCTATTTATTTCTTTCAAAGATGTGCTTGTTGCTTTTAAATAATTCCTCAAACATCACTCACTATATCATTTTCTCTGAATAAATGTGATTCTCTCTATACTTAGTATCAAATAAAGTATATTATACCTCTAATATCATTTTAATTAATTTTATAGTTGACTGCTATAGATGATGCAATTATTACCTTAGAAAAAAAGTTATAATTTTCCTAAAATAATATTCAGGAAATTTACTCCCAATCTAATCTTATTTATAGTGTGCACATTCATCTAACTAAGGGGAAAGTATATATATACATACCTTTTAAAAATAAGTAAAGGTAAGAATTAGAAGATGAACTTTGTTTCATTAAAAGAACTATACTGTTCATCATTTCTTTTCTTCCCTTATTTTTTTCTTCCAATAGGAAAAAGTGTTTAAACTTCAAGGAAAAGGAAGCTTTTACTCACATGATGGTTTCTTTCTATTTAAGGATACTCAGTTATTTTCACCCAGAGCTTTCATGGCATTTTCACACTATCTCATCAGCTAGTCAATAAAGAATTATGCACAGAACTATAATTCCTTTTTTTCTAACTTTTGCTTCTTTTTTTTTTCTAAATTGAGCTATGATTCACACTTTTGTAATGTAGGCCTCGATTTATCAAATCAAATCCAGATGTTTGATATTTTTCCACATAGATTCTTTGGCATTGCATCTGTTTTATATTTAGGATGATGAGTACAGACTTTATGGACACTGAGATAAATCATACCTACAATAATCTTTTGAATAGGTCTCATATGAAAGAGAAAATTATTTTATTTCATATGTTTGCTTAAACAAAACATAAAAGTTAACATTTTGATAAACTGCTTTCTGTGATTGCTATTCCTTTTTGTAATTGTTGAAGATTTTGTGAAGTACATACATTTTTTTAAGCATCACATTTTCTCAATGAACTGGAAACCTTAGCTAATCAATTCACTAGTCATATTTAAATTATAATAATTTTGAATAAATGCATACTCTTCCTCCACCTCAAAAGCTATAAAGAGAAAAACAACCAAATAATAAACATAAAGATACAATAAAGTAAGATGAAAGAAGTAATCAGGGAAAATTAAAACAAAAATTTGAGACAATGACAATGCTAATAGATATGTCAAATCAATAAATTTCTATAAAAGCTGACTCAGAAAGAGAAAGAACCCAAATTATCATCAACAAAGTTCTAAACAGGAAAGTAACAAAATTGATTAGAATTGCCAATTAATTTGACTATAAAGACTAATTCCTCAAAAACTCTATGTCACATAGGAAAAGAATAGGAAAGATGAATGGTTATATATCTTATAAAAATGCATCTATTATTTAAAATAAATTACAAAGACAATATCAGATCCAGATGATTTCTCTCAGATTTATTCTATACTTTTAAGAAGATAACAGTCCATATTTTATCAAAGAAATAAGTTTTTGAAGCCAATATAACCTTCATACAAATGTCGACAAGCACATTACAAAACTCAAAAGAGAAATTTCTTATTAATATCTCTTATGAACAATCTTGCAAAAGTCCTTAACAAAATGTTAACAGATCAAATTCAAAAATATATTTAAAATATGATAAATAAAATTTATTTCATAAATAAAAGCATAATTTATCACTTTTAAATTTGTTTTATAATTTACAGCATTAGCAAGAGAAAGATGAAAGGTCATATGATCAACTTTTGACACACAAAAGTTTATGAATGATATTTACTATGTTCTTAGCAGTGCAGAAGCTTTTTAGTTTCATCAGATCCCAGATACTGCTTCCATTGCTTTGGGGGTCCTCCTCATGAAGTATTCGCCCAGGCCAATACTTTCAAGAGTGTTCCCCGCACCTTCTTCTAGAATTTTTATAGTTTCCTGTCTTATGTTTAAATCATTCTATCACGGATCCGCTCGCTTGCTCTGACTCTGTTGCTTCTCCTGCTTGCAGAACGCCAGCACGGCATCTCTCTGCTAAGATTACTAAGCTCTGTTAAGGACTGTTAAGATCTCTGTTAAAGACTCTAAGATCTGTCATTCTAAGAAAGACTGCTAAGACTTATTCTTCTTCACCCTCAAAGACTATCTCTCTCCCTTCTGCTAAAGTAAATAGTCCTCAGGCACCTAAGAGCAGTTTTTCCTGAGCTAGATAACAGCATAGCGGTCCATGTCCCCAGGACCTGGCCATCCCGAACCCTGATAAGTGGCGTCCACAAAGGGACCCAACAACACTTCTTTGCCTCTGCTCTCAACTGCCAGCTTCCCCCCAAGCCAGTGTGAGAATTTCTTGCAGAGATCCTACTTCCTTTGGTTGCTCTGTCTACATCAAAGTCAAGGACACCTCGTTTTTATAGTCTGGGTCCTCTTTTACTCAGATGCAAAGACTGCCATCCTGACTGCAGCCCCGGGGGAGGGAGCTGAGAAAGTGAGATTCTGAGTGTAAAACAGAAGAGGGGTATGGTACACAGAGGAATGGCCCCAAAGTGCTCTGTGTCCTCACCCCACAACCTGGGACTATAGCACCTTACATGGCAAAAGGGACTTTAGAGATGTGCTTAAGGAACCTGAGAGGGGAAAACGACCATGGATTATGCAGGTGGGCCTTGCCTAATCACCAGAGTCCTCCAGGGAGGAAGGCAAGGGAGGCAGAGCAGGGAAGAAGCAGAGGTGACAGTAGAAGTAGAAGACAGAGAGAGAGATTGGACAACTCTATGCTGCTGGCTTTGAAGATAGAGCAGGGCCATGAACCGAGAAGTGTAAGCAGCCTCCAGAAGTCGGGGGGGGGGGGGGCGGGAAGAAGACATAGTCTGGAGCCTCCAGAAGGAATACAGTCCTGCTAGAACCTTGATCTTATTCCAGAGAGACTGATCTGGACTTTCTATTGCTACAACTCTAAGATAATAAATTTATTTTTTTAAACCACTAAGTTTGTGGTAATGTTTCAAAGCAGCAATAGAAAACTAACATAGTTGTGGAATTCTGCAGGTATTTGAAGAGCATCCAAAAAGTACAAGGTAGCCAGAAAGCATAATAATTGCTCAACACCTGACAATTTCAAATTTTCTATCTAGCTTTACTCAAACTCCAACAATGCCATACTTTTGTGAGTCTTGTAATCACAGACAAAAATACAGACAGGCTACAGATAGACAAAAATCATTTGTCAGGTGATGGACGTAACCATCAATTCCTCAAATGCCTCGAGTCATTTGTGTGCATATGTTCAATTGTCCTAGGCTGATTGTCACTTGTTAGAGTAACGGGGATGGCTCTCTATGCTTTGCAGAGGTCAAGACCAAAACACAGAACCTAAGTCTTAGTTTCTTCCCAACACCATAACAACAAAATGGCAGAGTAGATCTTCTTGTGCTTTCTTATTAGAAACCAATGACCTTACGAGTTGTCCAATCTCTCTCTTTGTCTTCTGCTTCTATTGTCCCCTCTCCTTCTCCCCTACTCTATCTTCCTCGCCCTCCTCCCCTGAAGACTATGGTGATTTGAAATTGTCAGGTGTTGATTATGAGACACATCGAAGAAACTGTTTTCAGCACCTAACTAAAGGCTGCACTTGTGAATTTACTAGATAATTGCTGGTCTCTAAAGTAAATACAGATCATATTCCAAATGAACATTTGTTAGTTAAGTCAGTTAGAACTGAAATTCATTTTATCATAGTAACAATATGATTGTTACTGGGTAACAATCATTGTAACCACATGTAATAAACAAGTGTTGCCTTTGTAGAAGCCACTATGTGAATTACATCTCTAAGACAATATCTTGTCCAGAAGATAATTTCAAGTGCCCACAGTGGGTGCGCTGGAAGGGAGGCAGTGATTAGACACCAATTTGGGATGAGAAAGAACATTGAGAGAGGTGAAGCCAGATACAGAATTGTGTAAGAAAAGGGGTTTCTAGATAGTAACAATGGAAAAACCAAACATCTTCTGGGGACAAAATTTTCAATAAGTTCAACATTTCTCAAGGAATGCTGTTGGTGTGGGTGGCCTATTTCATGGCTGGTGATGGTCGGGGTGAGGTGAGTGGTGATTATAGGACACATCAAGCCTGGCAAAAGACAAAGGAAGATCATACATGGAAATCACATGTGTGTAACCCCTCTGGGTTACACTCTGCTATAACCACGTGCAGGAGGAAAAATGAGAACCTCAGTTCTTAACTCCAAGGCTCACCTCAAATCCGTTACTTATCCTGGACTCCTGAGTCATGAGATGAGTTGGTTAATTTCACATTATTCCCTATTTCTGCTTTCTCAGACCCCTCCCCACTCAAGACAAAGAAGAAGAAGAGGAAATGAAGACCCAAATCAGAGTCATTCCACCTGGAAAGACTCTTGACGACAGGCAGACAAACAGACACACACACGCTTACACACATACAAACACATATCACCTTTTCAATATATAAGTCTAAACTGTTTGTCCTGAGTCACACTGTAGAAATGTAATTGAAATAGTAACCCCTAGAACCGCGCAAAGAGATGCCCTTGAAATGAAGAGAAATTTATTTTTTCTTGGAGAACTGTGAGCAATTGTGCATGTAAATGAAACTTGAAAACTGTTAGATCCTTAGTCTCCAGTCAGGAAAATACTATAGGGCTGCAGGGTACCTGCAAACTGGGCTGTGTCTCGAGCTGTCCGTGTGCTGACAGCCCTCAGAGAAGGTGTAGCACCTCCCAACTCATCAGTAAGTCATCCCAGTGTTACCTTCAAACCTTATCCCAAATGCATCTACTTCTCTCCTTTTCTACTATCACCTAAAAATCCAAGTCACCATCACCTAATACATAGACCAGTGACTACCAAAACCTTTTGATTGACCAAACAGGATGGCTCACACCTGTAATGCTAGCACTTTGGGAGTCTAAGACAGGAGGATCTCTTAAGCTTAGGAGTTGGAGGTTGCAGTGAGCTATGATTATACCACTGTATTCCAGCCTGGACAATAGAACAAGACTTTATCTCAAAAAAATAGAGAAATTTTTAGATCACATGCACATCAATAAAATGTTTTTGACCACACACAGTTCTCTGCTATGTACTACATATGCTGATTTATTTATGAGTAATATGTGTACCATGATATCCATACGTTATTGTGCATTTAATAATACATAAATAAAAGTTGAAAGATAAAGTCTAAATATGTGCCATTTGGGCCTGAATGGTTGTACCTCCTCCAACAAAATTTATATTGAAAGCTAACTTCCAATGTGATGGTATTTATTATTAGGTAGGATGTTTGGGAGTTGATTAGGTCTTGAGAGTAAAGCCCTTGTGAATGGAATTAGTGCCCTTATTTAAAAAAAGAAAACCCCCAGCAAGCTCTCTTACCTCTTTCATCATATTAAGATGAGGACCCAGCAAGAATGCCCATCTACAAATCAAAAACTAGGCCCTCAGCACACATATGACCTGCTGGTGACTTGACCGTGAACTTCCCAGCCTCCAGAACTGTAGGAAATAAATTTATGTTGTTTCTAAGTCATCCAGTTATTTCTATTTTGTTATATTTGTCTGAATGAACTATATATATATAGTGTGTGTGTGTGTGTACATGTGCACACTTGTTTTCCATGCTATGAGATTATTCCACACACTCTCTGAACTTTGTGGACTCCAGTGGCATTGGAGGCCTTGGCCAAACCTACTATAATTCCCTCTGAACTGATCTCCTTACCTCCAGTCTTGTTTCCCATAATCCATTTTCCATGGAACAAGATTAAATTACTCCATGACATTTCTCTGCTTAAAATTCTCCAATAGTCTTTCACTCGCTTGAAATCTGAACTCCTTTCCCTGACCTACCAGTCCTCATGTTCTAGGCACTGCCCACTTCTCTGAACCACTGTCTGCAGCCTGCCTTTGAGCTTTGTCTCACAGACCTTCTGTCTATTTTCCCAACATGGCCATCTTATCCATACCATGGGGCCTTTGCACCAACTCTTCTCCCTTCTCTGAATATTCATCCTTGGGTCTTCACAATTCTAATTCCTTCTGGTCATACAGACTTTGCCTAAATGGCTTCTTCTAAAAGAGAGCACCTCTCACTCGCTCAACTCAGATACTGACCCAGTCACTGCCTACCCCATCATCTTGGGTGAATTCGCAGCCTGGCTCTTAACCGTACCAGTTGTTCATTGTATACACATATTCACATGTGTTTGCATATTTCTATATTGTCATATGAGAGGAGAGAACTTATCTACCACATCAACTGTGATACTTACCTCAAAGTGGGCCCTTAATAAATATTTACCAAATCAATAAATTCATGAAATAATTAATAGCAATCTGACAAGTTACTGATTTGGGTCAGTCGAACTGAGTGTTGAACAGCTGTATTAACCCTATTTTGACTTAGCCCCTCTCACAGGCAGCCTATGAAGGGTGAAAAGAAGGTAACTTTATAGAAATAGCACACAAGGGCTCAGACTTCTGTGAAACACCTACAAGCAAAGGCGTTTGAGGCTGACAAGAGGATCACAGATTTCCAAAAATAAATGTCCTTTTAAAAATAGGCAACCTGCCATGCTTTGTAAGGGAGCTCTACAACCTGAGGACTGAGCCCTTTCTAGGAAACCTCAGGGATGAGCATCTAATCCCACAGTCCCTAATTAGCTGCAGTTCTCAAAGGGCTTTAAAATAAATAACAGGCCTTATCTGATTTGAATTATATTCAAACACTGTCATTTGAAAGAGATAAGGCTCTACTGAAAGATGTAACATTGGGAAAGGAACATTGAACTTTTCTCAGTCCTGCACTAGATAGTTAAGAGGAAAAAGTTAACTTATGTGTTGCTATTTAAAAGAATGAAGTTTTGAGAGAACTAGCCTTGCCGAATGCAAACATCCAGACAAGCTATTCAATAGGCAAAGGCATAAATAGTCTACAGGAGTCCAACATCTGGTTCCATATGGATATTTTGCAGACAGAATGTGATAAAAATCAGAATGAGGATTTAATGTCATAATCAGCTCTAGGCAAAATTGTGTATTAGGAATTAGAGGCCCATGTGTCTAATCTTATTCTCTCTCTCTTTCTCTCTCTCTCTCTCACACACATGCCCCTATGCACAAGCTTCATCCAATTAAAAAGTAATCCAAGAAAGCATTTGACATGACTTATTAACATTTTAATATAAGTTTACACCAGTGTTCTAAAGCTTGCAGAAATAGTTCCATCTGTCTCTTTTTAATCATATAAGAAAATATTTTTCCTCTGATAGCCCTTTAGACACTGGGCATGGAGTTGAGATATTAACTTGGAGTTAGAAACCTATATTTTCCTGAAATTACACCACTTACAAGAGTTACTCCAAGTGTGTCACTTCAGAAAAACAGAAATTCTGCCCTCATCATCCAGTTGGATGGAACCATTAACAGAAACATTGACTCAAAAACTTCCACCTGTCGTCTGGAAGCACAAACACGCCCACACCCTCATCCACCTTCTTTTGACTAACAGCTCAGATAATGCTGCTGGGTTTAGTATCAGTGTCTTAATTATTCATTCTGACTGTACTTCAGGGAAAACAAAGATATTTCAATCCACCTTGCTTTCTCACATTTGCTGTCAAAAGAAAGCTCTGTCAGTGGAATATATTATGACTTGTGAGAAAGTGAGTGCTTTTCAGCAAGCTGGATGATACTCAGAACACCGTGTAAGAAGAGAGGTTTGATGCAAGGAAGGATAACTGGTAGACCCAACTGAAGACTAGAGGAAAAGAAACTGAAGTTCAAAAAAGGAAGAGAAATCCTACATGGCCTCACATAACCTGCTGGCTCACCACACCCTGACCGCCTCCCCTGTTAGGTGGAACTGTTTGCAACCAAATTCTTCAATTTGGAATTGTTTCTGAGCTATGAATGTGCTTCTTAACACTCCTGCCTCTTCCCTCCCAGCCACTTCTGTCTCTTTAGTGGACAACCTAAACCTTTTTTGTTTAAGGTTTTATAATTCCAGCCCCAGGCCCTGTCTCTGGCACAACATCAAACCTAATGACGGTTGGACAGAAGAATGGAGATGCGCTGATGGGTTCAGGAATCAGGCTGGACCAAGCAGAGCCTTTTACTTAACTTTTAAACTTGGGAACTGTACATGGTCGTGGTATTTTACACAGTAGATCTGCAAGCTGTAGACAGCTGCCGGGACTGTGTCTGAGTAAGTGCCGTCAGTCAGTCACAGAGAGTAACAGAAATGAGAAATGGGCAGGAAGAGACCTGGTGGGATTTGTACCTACACCTGGCTGTGCCAAACTCCTGCCCTTCCTTGAGCTGCACAAAGCTGCCAAGAAATTCCCCTCTTTGCTTAAGTTATGTTTGAGTTGAATTTCTAGTTTCACGAGAGAAAGGTTCTAAACGCCCTGGTGTGTGTTCTGTTTTCTCAACCACACTATGAAATTCTTCAGAAGAGTAGCTCATCTCCCAGTATTTCTGTGACCTCCATGCCACCTACGATGACATTTAATACTCAGAAGGCACTCGGTCGATGTCCTGATGCTTTTATGATAATGGGCTCAATGTCTATCCTCTTTCATGTTCAAACAGGACGGATACAGAAACACTGAGGTAGATATGGAGCTGAGCTAATGTTGGGCACCTAAAGCAGGATGATGGCTCTAAGGGTGGCTAGCCTTCAAGGCAGGTCCAGTGAAGCCCATATCTCAATACTTACATCTTTCATAGTCCCTCCCTGCACTGCCCCATGGTTTGTCTTTGGGACCAATAACACCCAGCGGAAGTGATGAGCTCCTGCTTCTAATATTCAATTATAAGAGATTGAACCTCCCCAGCTTGTTGACTCTCTCTCTGGGGTATCACTGACTCTGGGGAAAGCAGCTGCCAATAGCCAGTGAGGGCCTCGGGGCTGCTGCCAGCCACATGCATGAGCTTGGATGTGGCTTCCTTAGCCTGAGTCAAGTCTTGAGATGTCTACAGCCCTTGCCCAACATCTCAACTGCAACCACACAAGTGATCCTCAGCAAGAATCATGCAGCCAAGCCACTCCCAGATCCCTGACCCTCAGAAACTGCCAATCATAGGGGTAACTGATGACTAACATCGTTCCCGAGTCCTATAAATAAGTCAAAGATAAGTCTATAGGGGTCCAAGATGATGATGGAACATGGAGATAGTCCTTGGCCTCAGTTTCAGGCTTGACTTCAGGGAGGCAGGAAAGAAAGTAAATAATAAACTAAATAACAACAGCCACAGACTAGGAGCTTGATGAAAGCCAAAGATCTTGGATGAGTACTGACGGAAGAAACCTGTATACCAACCCAACAAGGTTTTTAGAACCAGGAAATCAATGCCAAAGTGAGAAAAAGCCCTCTGAGATCTCAGCAGTTCAAATTGGCTTGAAACCCAGAAGGAATTGAGCAATCAGAATACAGGAGAGTGCATCCTCCTAGGACGAGAGTGGTCTGAGCTGGACTCCACCAACCTTTGCATTGAATGCACATGAATCTGTCTGCCAGAACCACAGCAGAAAGTTATACAATGTAATCAATGCGTCATTCATTTCCATGGCAGGGGCTGGAGACTTTCAAGTCTATTTAAAAAAAAAAAAAAATTCAGGAACCTACATTTGCTACCTATCTAGCATTGGAAACTCTCCAAAACCCACAGCCCCCCATTTCCTCAACATCAGTTCATTGGTACATTCCCTTTGCATCCCAGATTTACACTGGCCATCCCTTCTTTTCTACCTATAGTACTGATTCCTCTGAAAGCCTCTAGCATTTAAAATTTAAACCATAGAGTTGAGCACTTGGTGAGATATTGGATTATTGACTTCTTCCCCAAATGTCTTGCCTTCTCTGCAGACTGTAAGCTCTTTGGTAAAGTCAAGGTCAATGGTTTCCACGTCCAGCCACATGTCAAAATAATCTTTGATGCCTCTTAAAAGAACCCTTAGAAAGATACAAATCCCCGTGTCAAATTTATTGACTCACAAGTTTGGGAAGGGAGGCCCAAGAGAATGTCAAGTTAACAAGTCCCCCAGGTGACTGCTATGCAGATAAGCCTGCAGAGCTCCACAGAATCCAGTTGGGAACATCATTAAATGCTCAAGAAGCATTTTTTGATAAACCGAACTGACTCTCCCAATCTGTTCCCCCTGGTCTTGCTTGGAAGAGATGCTAGATGCTGCAGAAACAGAAAAACAGCATAGCCCTAACAAAGTGGAACTCTGGCTATATAAAATTGATTTAGTCATTCCTTGCATAGTTAGAATTAAAATCTTTGTACATCCACGGTAGAAGAATGGGCGATATGTGTAAAGCAGGCAGAATAAACTGTTAATTGTGCTATCCGGGTGGTGGTGATGTGGGTGTCTACTTAAAATTCTTTCAAATGTATTATACATTTAAAAAGCTTCATAATAAAATGTTGAATTAAAATTTAAAGAATAAATTATTGCACGTGTAGGACACACAACTAACTCTAAGAGATTATCACTGGATTCTACTTTCTTTCTTCTCCTCCTTCCCTTCTTTCCTTTTTCTTCCCACTCTTGGTGATTGCCACACACAGATATTAAAGGAAGAAGCATTTGGCATCAAATTGTACTTGTTGGACCTCAGCTTAGTTGGTTGGGTATTTTACGGAAGAAACATTTTAATCTTATAAACCATCAATTCTGACGCTTGAGCTATAAATATTGCTTTAGACATTTTATTAAAACAATCAATCCACATAAAATAATTCCATATTAAAAGGTAAAAATCATTTTTAATTTTTAATTATTTTGATGCATTCCATGAAAGATGTGATTAAGTAAAGAATATATAAATTATTGAAGCTGTTCAATATTATGTTAACATATCACCTCCCCCCAAATGGTAAGCTGTTATAGTCATAGATGTGAGTTAGTAATAATTAAATTCAATATGATATAAGTATTTATCTATTGATCCAAAACTCCATATTTTCTTTTGCCAGGCCAAGGTGTAAGTTTTAGGAACTTCAAATGGACAGTGCAAAGAAGAACAGTCTATCAAAACAGGTAAATACTGGGGCAGTGCCTGTGGCTCAAAGGAGTAGGGCACTAGCCCCATATGCCAGAGGGTGGCAGGTTCAAACTCAGCCCCGGCCAAACTGCAAAAAAAAAAAGGTAAATACTATACCATATCAGATAAATAGTGTAAGATATCTGTTTAGCTTGAAGTGCTATTTTTAAAAAGTAGGGAGAGAAGGTGTAGAGGAGTTCTTTACAGAAAGGTTGACATATGTCCATGGTCTTGTACCATCTCAATTATATTTATGGGTAGATCATAAATCTGATTATGTTGAGAGAGCCAACAATGTAAATCCCATTCTGAGTCTGAAGGCCTGAGAACCTGGGCTCCAGTAGTGTGAGTCTGGGTCTGAGTCTGAAGGTCCAAGCATGAGAAGCACTGGTGTCCAAGGGCCAGCAAAGATGAACATCCCAGCTCAGGAAGAGAGAGTGAATTGGCCCTGTAGAAAAACAATTTCCAGTGGGAGGCCTTTAGATTGGGGAAGCTCTAACGAGTTAAGTTCCCGCATATGCCACCAGAAACAGTAATAAGGAATTAGAGACTTTATGGTCAGAAATTGCCAGCCATGCTCTTAAAGGTTCTTTCCACTTTAGCTAAACAGGTGGAGTTTCTTCGTCTAACTCCTGCGTCAGCCCCAGGCTGCCGAAGAGGACTTCCCTGTGCCCTCTACTCCGAGTGCTATCCAGCTTATAAAGTAGTACTTGCTCGGATAACCTTTATTAAATTAATTTTGTTTAAGTTGTTTCCTTATTCCACCTCTTGTTCTATCTGGGCCCTCAGTGGATTTACGAGGGCAATCTTCCATATTCCTCAACCAATCTCATGAGAAAATACCCTCATGGACCCACCCAGAAACAATGTTTTACCAAGTTTGTTGACACACAAATTAACCATGACAATGACCATATAACGCAGAGAGAAGGATCAAACGTACATCCTGCTGACCTAAAGGAAGAAGCTGAGGCATAAAATACAATTTTCAAGAGTTTATTTGAGCCAAGGAGTACAGCTCTGCCTGCCACACTCGGTTCCCAGAACTCTCCCGTATGAGCTCCCATTGGCCTTAGTTACGAGGAGATTTTTAAAGACAAAAAAAGGGAGACAGGAGAAGGTTAATACAAAATTGTCTGTCCTATGAGGAGTTCTCATAGGTTTACAGAAAATAACATTGATTGTATGATTGGCCAGACATTGTTCTCCACCAGTTCCAGGAACATGAAGATAATGGGTCAGAATTACATTGTGCAACTTCTGGTAACATTTTGGATAACTTATCAGCAAGTCTGGGAACTACCAGGAAGAAAAGAAAGAACAAAATGCCTTTAAATAATTGCCCGTAGGCATCAGTGTGGTGGACCCATATGACTAAAGGTTCATAGCCCTGTCCCTCTGAGCCTGATAAGCTTTGCATGTCTCAAATTCCACAGAGCTCTCTAAATTATTTTTCTTTTTCACCCCCAACTAAAACGTTAGCACTCATGCTTTCTCAACTATACTTAGGAGTCTAAAAAAGAAAGTACCTATAATACATGTCCCTGATAAAAATGACTATAGCATCCTTTTTTTAAAAAGTACTTTCTCGCCAACTATATTTCCTATTCTTCAAACACACCCTGCTCTTTTTGCTTCACTGATTTTATTAGTATTAACAATATGAATATTAGAATATTTGTATTATTATCTAATACTCTAATACTCCCAGAATATCTCCCCAACTTTGTTTACCCCACCTTACCCCATCTTTGTCTAATTCTGCCCAAGAATGCCTTACAATTAGGAGGAGGACAAAGTAGATTTGTTGCTTGAATTTGTTCCTTTTTGGAAGATGGAACAAGAAAAAGACACACAAAAATAATAGATGATATTTACTAAGTGTTTACCTTTCTGGCAGACACTGTCCTATCTACTTTTTATCATTTAATCTTTTCATCATTCCATGAGACAAGATATTCTTATTATTCTCATTTTATAAATGAGAAATAAAGACACAGAAAGGTTAAATCTGTGGACTCTGGTCTGATCCTGCAGCTGGTAAGTAGTGGAGCATTTGAACTTAGCCAAACCATGGGCTCCATTGCCAAGTGCCTAACAGCTACACAGATGTCAAGGCAGAAGAATCTCATAGGTGGGAATAGGTAAGTGTTTTGAGGAGTTTTTAACTCCCATACAACAAATATCTCAGGCATGCTGTGGTTTGAGAAACCCACCAGTTTTTGAAAAAGACCATGTCCCTTGAGAAAAATGTGCTTCTCTGCACCACTGAACCGCCGCATCACCCCAGCCACCCGCAGGGTACAGTTCAGACTGTCAATAGATCCTGGCAGTTCTGTCCTACCTGAAAATCTGGTTCAACTAAAAATGGTCTTACCGGCCTTGCTTCTAAACCTTAGGGCAGACACAAATATCTGGGTCCTACCTGTTCCCAATTAAGTTTGTGGTGAGGAACCATAAAAACACCAATGTTAACAAAAGATAGGAAGAAAACTTCAACTTTTAAGGTAAAAAAATATTAAATTATATATAATATGTTGTATAAGGCAAAATACATTGGTTTGGTAAAATCTATTGTCAGGATAACCCTAAATATTTTTTTTAAAGGCAACATTTATTGAATTGATACATACCTACAGATTTCCTGCAGTGGTGATTTAAGTACCAAAAACTTCTACCCTGTCATTTTTGCTCATCTTGCTTTGACCTATTGCATGAAATGCACCCAGGGAACTTAAAATATTCCAAAAAGCATAGTAATTATCATTAACCATTCCCATGTTAAAGACAGGCATTGTAAGCTCCAGAAAAAACACATTTTAAGAAAACAAAGCTAAATGGTCGCCATAACTTACAGCTTCCAGAAGAAGCTCTGAAATCTACACTGCGCTAAATGAATTGATCTCTCCAGTCCTCCTTTAGGGGACATCTAGGCCATTCCTAACTTACAAGAAAATTAATTATGAAAGAATGCATCCAGGAGTTTCCCTGTGTTCACATAAAAAATTAACATTAATAGCAATAGTGTTTCCTTCTACAGCGTCTGCCCAACTGTCCCAGTTAATTAAAGCTTACACAGTGGCTTTAGCCTGGGGCGGACTTTGGAATCATATATTGTACCACTGTCCTCTATACTCAGAGATGTTGTGCTGACAGTTTTATTTCCCTGATGAGCTGAAGTGATTGAACCGAAAAATGCAAAACAAGCAATCTGCACCCTGTTGTTTTTCCTTATAGTCTGTCCTTGGGTGAAAATGTTAACTACTCTTTCTGGCTGGCTCAAAAGTAATTAAGAACTATAAGGAGAAAGTGGTTTACAGGAATACTGGTTGAAGCGATGAGTTGGAGGCAGTCTTAAGACATAATTTTGGAGTAAAAGTTTTAAGTTTATGATTAAATTATATATGATGTTGCCTCAGGTTCCTAGATGGTTAAACTGATGGCAAAGCTGCATTAGAAAGGAAAGGAGGGAGAGAGGGATAAAGGGAATCCCAAAGTCAGAGTTACTATAACCAGAGATCTCAGACTTGTTCTCATCATGGTTGCCATTAGTGCACTAAGACAGCAAGCCTCCAAAGTCAAGGCCATCGCCAAAATTCAAGGAAAAACTCAGAAAAAAGATCATATCTGCAGCAAAATCTAAAAACCAGCAGATAAATTAACCATTTATTTAAGAGTAAACAAATTAGAAGTGTTTTGTAATTTGCACCAGTGAGACTAGTATAATTCCCAATTCTCCTTGGAAAGACCAAACGTAGCTATGAGTGAGCCATGATGACATCTGCTGTATCTTGCCCAAGTATTCTGAGCTTTCTGAAATCAGTGTGGCTGCTCCATTGTTAGCAGTCTCTTTTTGTTAAAGTTGGTAGTATTTGTGGTTATCGTTAGTGCTCTTTACAAACATTCAGACTACCCTCCTCCAGGACATATGATCAAATGGTACCCTGGGTGTTCACCTGGCAAGGGGAGTTACGTGACCAGCCTTAGTCAATGGTTGTGAGAGATCTTTCAATCACCAGCACCATACCTGCTGGCACTCTTGCACTCAAGCAGGGTTTGCTCCAGACTGCATTACTCCATTGGCCTGGGTTGCAAAGTAAGATCAGCCAAGATGCAGAGCAGATCTGTGGTTGACCCATGGTGGACATGTAATACGAGCAAGAAGTAAACCTTGGTTGCTTTCAGCCGCAGCAAACCCTAGCCCAGTAGTTGTCAACGAAAGGTTCTCAACCAGCAGCACTGGCATCACTTGGGCCTTTGTGAGCAAAAGCAATGTCTCAACTTCCCGCCCTAGGCCTACTGAGTCTGAAACTCTAGGGCCAGCGCCCAGTGCCCAAATTTTAACCAGTGACCCCACTGACACTGATGCTTACTAAGCTGGAGAGCTGAAGACCTACCTGGTGCTGGGCCTGGCAGGTCAGAACATAGGAGAGCATGTCCTTTTTCTCAACGCCCGGGGGCAGATCACAAAGAAAGCAAACCTTCATCCAATTTCTAAAAACCGCAGAAACATTTACTAGAGAGCAGGCCCCAAACAGCCATGAACCCCATTCTCATAGCTCAGGAAAGTCTCCTCTCCGACACTCCAACCAGCACCTTGCACGGAAGTTGCGTTCTCAGGCGGATCAGAGGACATCGTGCAGACCTGACCCTCCAGGTTCTGGGGAAGCACAGCAGGGCCAGACCTTGAGCACTCCACTGACCAGATCAGCCCCTGGCCCTGTGGGGTCTTATATTAAAGGCACTGAGACCCAACCAATGTTTCTAACCTACCCCCGACTGTCTCGGTCCCATTTTGCATTGCTACAAATAAACATGGGACGCTGGGTTAAAAGAAAAGGAGAGCGATTGAAAGGGGTTTATTTGGCTACTGGGTCTGCAGGATGTCCCAGAAGCCTGGAACTGGCGTCTGCTTCTGATGAGGCCCTCAGGAAGCCTCCACTGGTGACAGAGGCCAAGGGGAAACAAGAGTGTGGCATTGCAAGACAGGGACCCAGAGAAAGGAAGGAGGACCCATTCTCTTTTAAATTAATAAAGCCAACCCCCATAAGCTAATAAAGCCGAAAACCCACTCATTACTGTGGGAGGACACCAACCCATTCATGAGGGATCCCCTCACCCCCAGCCAGGCCTCATCTCCAATATTAGGGATGAAATTTCATCATCAGAGTCGGAGGGAACAAATGACCTTGCAAACTTCTCACTTCACCACTGAAAATGCATTTCCTCCTTCCCAGTTGCTGTGTAATAAATCTTTGAGTGCAGATTTTAAGAGATCTGAAGGACTTAAGCAAAGGAAGAGTTGGTTTCTCAGTGTGGTGACTCAAATGCTAACTCTTTGTCCTACAATGTGTATTCTGACTCAGGCACTTCAACTAGGGTATAGATTAAAGTTCATTTTAACACAGGTGGGTCACTACGTTTGTGTACAAGAAAACGTGATTGTCACAGCCAACCATAATTTCCACATTCCATGGGGTGCAGTGAAAGAAGAACTATGGGTCTGCGCCTGTTAAGGCATCGAACTCAAGAACTGATTACTCAAAACAATTCCAGCAGCCAGTGCTGACTATCTGGGCAGGAATATTTGTAGGGTACAGAAGAAAGTCTGTCTGGCTACTATAGTAATGATGAAGGCAGAGGCTGGACAGTCAGAGAGGATTTGAAGATGCTACAGTGCTGGTTTTGAAAATGAACAGAGGCCAGTGGCAAAGAATGCAGGTGCCCGCTAGAAGCTGAAAAAGACAAGGATACCTCTAAGTTTTTTTTTTTACTTAGGATACTCTTTCTTGCCAGGGCAATAAGTCATGTGAGGAGACCAGAGATTCTCCCCGAGAACCTGTGGAAGGAGCCTGCCCCGCCTTTAGCCTAGTGAGGCTGACTTACAACTTTTGACCTCTAGAACTGTATGACAATAATAAATCGGTGTTTTTTTTGAAGCTAGTACCTTTGTGGTAATTTGTTACAGCAGCCATGTGGAAACTAATACAGTTAGTTTGATTTAATTTTCCTGAATCTGATAACCTCTGAATGTACTGAAAATTAAATTTCTGAAAGATAAAGCTAAGTCCTGGCCCTCAGATAAACCCCTACTGTGTTCTCCACCTCTCTGATCATGATCGTCCTTCTCACAACCTGAAAAAAATAGAAAGTACAGATTTGTACTAGGATTGTATCCCTTACTTTGATCATGCAAATATGATACAAGAACACATCCCTTCTACAGAGCTCATGAATCTGATGTCTTCGATCTCCTGGACCATGAAAAAGTCCAGAATTTTTTAAACTGGCTAAATCAGACACAGCATCTTCCACTCACTAAGTTTCTGTAATTTAACCCTTGGATAGTATCTCTGTGCCTACAGACTCTTTAGTAAGTTCTAGCAAACTCAATGATCTACTTGCCTCACCCGTTATAAAATCGAAAGTCACAGATAAGAAAAAAGAGTGAGGAGTAAATTGCTGAAAGAGACCTAATATTTGCAAAAAAGAAGCAAGACATGGTAACCCAACTGCAAAAATGAGATGAAAATTCTTAAAAAAAGAAAAACAAAAATCTAAAAGACCCTAGAGTTGAGAAAGAAAAATAAATAAGGCACAGCCTGCTCCCCTTTAGTGAAGGATCAGCTGGACCCATCCACGAAGGATCAGCCGGACCCACCCACGTCCCCAGAGTCTCTGGACACATCAGTGAATGAAGTAAGGATGAGAAACCCGATAAATTCTTTATCAACAGCCTAAGGTGTTGATGCAGCTTTAGATTGTGGTTTCTATAAAATCTTAATAAAGTAGAGAAGCTTATCCCATAGCTTCCAAAGATGAAAATAAGTTTTAGTGCTTAAAGGGGAAAGATCTCTTAATAATTTACTTAATAGGAAGCCTCTAGCTCCCTACCTAGCCAAATAAATGAAGTGTTCAAATATCATTAATTTAATTCCATTCTCAAGAGTTACAGCAAAGTTAAGAACATAAGGAAGAATAATAAAATACATGTATAAAAAAAAAAAAAGAACGCACTCAGTTCATCATCTCCTTTGGGATGTTGCCAACAGCCACACAGGATGTACCTTGAAAGGGCAGCATTATTTGCCAGATTTTACTCATCCTAAAAACTTGGAGCATTTGCCTGGCAAGCTCTATAAAAGATGTCTGATCCTGCCCTGGGAAGAAGGAAGAACCGTGCAGCCCAAAGCAGTTCACGCCTCAGTTCTACTTGCCTGAGGCACCCAAACCGTGGCATGGGGAGTAGTATTAGGTCTTCAAGATAGGATGCACGCATTGAAGTCAAGCTTGAAAAAATAGAACTTTAAAAACTCTAGACCTAAGCAGTGATGCCTTTTCTAAATTTAAAGTGAGGCCAATTACTATGACCCTGCAGGTTTGCTAATGACCTAAGCTCTTAAAAACAAGAAAATTAAGTCATATGTTTGGCACATAGAGATCTCCACCACCCTCAGCCCTGAGTTTCCTTAGGCAAAGATTGACTCTGAACTGATCTGCTAATTGTTACTTTGTGTGTCATAGAAGCTATTATGTGAGGTAAGAATTTAATATTCCCTAGGGACTCTGTTAGAGAAGGAAGGAAGCTGATGACTGGGCACAGTAACCCAGAGCGAAGGGACCTGTAGATGACACTGGATGACCCCGCAGCCGGCAGCTTTGTCATTCAGCTTCTCATCTCCCAGCTCCACATATGACCTGACTGAACATCTCCTGTAAACCTCATTCTAGAAAACAAAGGCAAATGTCTCCCACGCTTCATAGTCAGAGGAGGATATGAGTGAAAATAATGCATCCACCCGACGGGGCGGGTGAATTGGGATTTTATTAGGTCCTTTCTAGCCAAGCCTGGTGCTCTTCACCACAGTGTCATTCCCCAGGATGGCACCATAAAGGCCCCGACAGCTCTTCCTCTGTGCAGATCTCTGGTCACTGAGGACACATGGAGGGTACTATCTCCACAGCCCTTGCCCTCAAATAGCGGATAAGCTGAACAGGAAAATATGAATAACAATAAATTGTGACGTGTGCCCTGACAAGAGTAATATGGGATCCCACAGGAGTTTTTAGAAAGTGTCACATTATTTCTGAGGACAGACAGGGAGTTGCTGACTGGGAGGGGTGGGGAAGTTACCGGAAGATGAAAATCTCAGGAGCAAAGGGCCAGTGACCACGATGTGGCCTGAGCATTTGCATAACAAAAGACTCAGGTCCAGTCCCCTGAGACGCATGTTAGACCACTTAGAGTCGCTCCAGAGAGCGCTGGGGATGCTTTGGACGGCTGTAAAGGCTGCAATAACAGCTGGGTTGCGTTCAGAAAGATGCCTCCAGCTGTACTTCAGTGACCTGGGGAAAGCCTGGGGGGAGAAGATCTATTAGAATACGGAAGACTCTCTCCTAGAAGATGCTCATCACACCAGAGTGACAGGGAAACGCACTCTATTTAGTGTCCTGACTTCTCCTAAATCAGGTTCAGGGGTTATGAGTCTAGTGGCGTCTGACCAGGAGTATCAATCTGATGTTCCTACAGATCAAATCCAGTGATTAATGCATCTTCTTGAGCTGCACAGTAGTTGTTTTTTGTTGTCTCACTTTATCACCCTCGGTAGGATGCCATGGTGTCACAGCTCACAGCAACCTCAAATTCTTGGGCTCAAGCAATTCTTTTGCCTCAGCCTCCCAAGTAGCTGGAACTACAGGCACCAGCCACAAGGCCCAGCTATTTTTAGAGACAAGGTCTTGCTCTGTGTCATGCTGGTCTCCAACTTGTGAGCTCAGGCAACCCACTACTCCCAGCCTTAGTGGTTATTTTTAAATGAACATGGATCTCTTTTTAAAGTAGGACATGTATTTCAACTCCATCCAGAGTTTAAATGTAAAAGCCGTAAAGTCTCCATCCTTTTTAATGGCTGAATAGTATTCCTGGAAAAATAAATATTCAATATACCCCATACTTATATGAAACCAATATGTAAATAATTGCATGCCTATATGAAAAATAAAACACAAATACAGTCTAGTACCGGGGTAGAGGGAAGTGGGCAGGGGAAGACGGAGGGGGGAGGATGATTGGCAGGAGGGAGGGCAAGAGGCAAATCTCACCTCTTGTACACACAGTGAGGGTGTATAACATGCCTCCGGGGTGAGGGACTCTCCTCCAACTAGAACTTTACCCTGGAAGTGAGAACAATGTAACCTAAAAATTCGTAACTTCATATTAATTTGAAAGAAAAAAATTTTTAAAAATAAAATAGGACAAGCACTCTCCATCACGCTCTTCTTTCTTAAAGTTGACTCAAGTTGCACATTTATCTCAAAAGCATGGCCTCTGTGGATATTTCAGTTTGTGAGCCTACAAGACAGAACATCAGATTTGTTTTTTACATTCAATGCATGGAATCATTTTCATCCTTTGGGGCATCTGGGTCACTATTGTGGAAATAACATACTCTGGTTTCTCTTCAGATCGCATAAATCTTTTGCCTTATACCATTGTGGAAATAAGTCTATCATATTCCAGGCAGGCACGTGGAGTTAGAGAAGTATAAAACATTATTTCTATATTTGTGGAGGGTTCACCTTTTTTGGAAAAAGTGTAAAAAGACAATCAGCAAAAGATTTGAATAGACATTTCACCGACGAAGTTATACCTTGAAAAGAGCATCACTATTTTTTGTTGGAGAAAAGCAAATAAAAAGGACAATGATTTTGGAGGATCACTCAAGCCAAGAGTTCAAGACCAGGCCGGGAGACATAGTAAGACAACGATCTCTACAAAAAATATAAAAATCAACCAGGTGGGGTGGTGCAGTCAGTCCTGTAATTCCAGCTACTTAGGAGCTGAAGCGGGCAGCTGTGTTGAACCCAGGAGTTGCCGGAGATAATGATGAGCTATGATGATGCCACTGCACTCTAGCCCAAGCAACAGAATAAGAAACCAACAAAACCATAGAAAAATGCTGTTTCACACCCACTAGAACAGCTATACTTTTAAAAATGCAAGAATAAATGTTGATGAGCTGATGCGAAGGATGTCAGGAAACTAGAACCCCCCCATATTGCTAATGGGATCCAAAATGGTGATGCCGCCTGGGAAAACACTTTGAAAGTTAAATATGAAATTACCATATGAACCAGTAACCCTTAGAAACTTACCTAAGGGAAATAAAGGCACATCCACATGAAAGTGCACAGTAGCACTACTCACAGTAACCATTTGTATACAATCCAGATGGCCATCGACGGGGAGAATGGTAAACAAAATGTGATATGTCCATACAATGGACGACGGTTCAGAAACATGTATGAAATATTAATATGGAGGAACCTCAAAAACATGCTAAGTGAAGGAAGGCAGTCACGGAAGAGCCCATAATGTATGACCCCATTTAAATGCAAAGTCCAGAAGGGGCAAACCCAGAGATAGAAATAGACCATGGTTACCTGAGGCTGGGAGGAGGAACAGAGAGTGGCTGCAAATGGGCATACAGGATCTCTGGGGGAAAATAAAAATGTTTTAAAACTGGGTCGATGCATGCATAACTCTACACAGTTACTAAAAATAATTTAATTCTTGAAAAATATTAAAATCAAATATGAAAATAATTTAATATTTGAAATGAATTAATTCTGGGGAATATAGAGTATGCTTCAATTGAGCCATCTTTAAAAAGATAATCACAGGGCGGCGCCTGTGGCTCAAAATGGTAGAGCGCCAGCCCCATACAACAGAGGTGGCGGGTTCAAACCCAGCCCCAGTCAAAAACTGCAAAAAAAAAAGATAAATAAAAATAAAAAGATAATCACATATTGTGGGACATGATAAATGTCAAACCAGTGGTAAAAATATATGTAAATGGTCTCCAAACTTTTAGTATCACGTTATCGTGTACCCCTCATTAAAAATCTAAATGTTCATCCTCAATATATGTGCATTTATTACTTTAGAAATGATAACATAAATTGTTGTCTTAGTATCTCCTACACTGTATGTAAAATAGGCCCCCAAAGTAAAATGAAAAGATTTCAAACACATAAACGGCCATTATGTGAACACAGAATTACTGATTTGATTATAAGGTTTTTAAGAATAAAGGAATATAAGAGTTAAAATTCGCAAGCTCCAGACCCCTAAATATGTGAATATGAGAAGCTTCCAGAATCCACTGGGGAATATATTATGGACAAGACTACCCCTGGCCTAATAAACCCTCAGGACATTCATCAAATTGAAAATCATGTTCAAAGAGATGCTGTGTTTGCATGATGAACCATGGACATCAATCAAAGTAAACCCAGCTGTTCCGAGGATGGCGAGTATTCAGGAACACAGGACTGCAGCAGGCGCTGTTAATAACAAATGTCAGAAGGGATAGTTCAAAATAAAAGGACAGACAAAGAACAAGGCAACAGGAGGATGGATTCTTGTGAAGATGAAGCTTTCTACACAAATGGGATCCCCTTCCAAGTGGGATGGATTTAGTCACAACACTCTACCTAATCACCTATTGTGACCAAAGAGTTAATTATAAAAAGGATTGGGCCAGATTCACGTGGAGTTATAACAGCTATTAAAACGTTAAATGTTTGCAAAATCCATTGGTGTTTATCCTCAAGCTTTTCCCTTGAGGTTTCACATTACAAAAATAGTGATTTCTGTTGGCTTTGTTATTTACAATGCAATATATACAGAGTTACAAACAATAAAAGAATATCAATACAGAGGGGCCCTGAGAAAGACAGGGAAATACAGAAAGAACAGATCCCAAAGGTCCTTATAAAAAAATTGGGGAGTTCAGCCCTTTTCTCTGGAGCCATCACAGGGGCCATTCAATGTTTTTTGAGCACAGGGCAATCTGAGCTAAGTAGTTTGGGGAGGGATTAGCACAGTGCCACACACAGCGTGGACAGGTGTGGGGAGAGACCAGAGGCTGAATTCTAACTGGTTAGAACTGAAACAGGATACTAAGCCAGTGCAGGCTGGAATTAAGGGCCCTGACCAAGGTGGTACAGGGAGAACAGAAGGAAAAAGTACAGCAGAAAGAAAGAATTTACAGATGGTTGACCATGACGGAAGAGTTCGTAAATCTTGATGCCAAAAACTCTCCAACACCAGGCCAGAGGGCAAGTTCAGTTGAAGAGCACAAAGATAAGCCAATGCTCCCTGGACTTGGCTGGGCAGGGTGCACGGCCTGGGGGCTCTGGAGCAGCTTCAGGTCCTCCTTATTCCTTGCGGCCTCCTCACTCCCTTAGGGCTCTCTTGCTTCTCAGAAGCACTTTTTTTTTTTTTTTTTTTTGTAGAGACAGAGTCTCACTTTATCGCCCTGGGTAGAGTGCCGTGGCGTCACACTGCTCACAGCAACCTCCAGCTCTTGGGCTTAAGCGATTCTCTTGCCTCAGCCTCCCGAGTAGCTG
>CAUYON010207856.1:0-10115 GCA_963573935.1 Arctocebus calabarensis
AGTGATCAAGGAAATGCCATGAAGGATATCTGTAACAGTATGATCAAAATATTTCTGAATGTATATGAATCGTGCCCTGTGATTGCACCAATGTACATAATTATGATTCAATAAAATTATTAAAAAAAAAACAAAAACAAATTGTAGGTCTACTTTAAGTTCCCTAAGCATTCACTATACAATTTTCCATAGAGGTTACAGTAGTTTGTAGTCCTACCAACAGTGTATAAGAGTTCCTTTCTCTTTGCATCTATGCCAGCATCTGTTGTTTTGGGACTTATGAATATGTGCCATTCTCATCAGAGTTAGGTGAGAACTCATTCTGGTTTGATTTGCATTTCCTTAATGATTTGACAAGAGAGATAAAAGCATACACTGGGGAGAAGAATTCCTATTCAACAAATGGTACTGAGAAAACTGGATAGCCACAAGTAACAGACTAAAACAGTATCCACACCTCTTACTGCTCACAAAAAATTAACTCACAATGGATAAAAGACTTAAACCTAAGGCAGGAAATAATAAGAATCCTACAAGAAAATGTTGGGAAAAACTCATAGGTATTGGGGTAGGCAAAGAATTAATGAAGACTCCCAAGGCAATCACAGAAATAACAAAAATAAATAAATTGCACCTGATCACATTAAAAAGCTTTTGCCCTACAAAAAATACACTCAAAAGATGAAATAGGTAACTCATAGAATGGGAGGAAATGTTTGCAAGCTATGCATCTGACAAAAAAGGACTAATAACCAGAATCTACAAAGAACTCAAGCAAATCAGCAAGAAACAACCAAAAAACCATTACAAAGTGTGCAAAGGATATGACCAGGAACTTTTCAAATGAAGATATGCTAATGATCAACAAATTTATGAAAAAAATGCATTGATTTTTAATAGTATCTCTTGGAATTACACCCAGATAATGTCAATCTTGAGTCTCCTTTTTTCGTACTTCAGTACATACTCTTGATTATTCATCAAACTCAAAATCCATCCAGAACTTGAAATCTTCAAAGTGTGATGCCTCCACCGTGGGCATCACAATTTAAATTTCTGGTGCATATTTAAATTATTATAAATTGAATTATTATAAAATAAATAAAGATTATACATCCACTTTTTTTTCCTTTTTAGTTTATTTCAAACAACATTCAGAGTGATCTGTTAAATTGTAAGTGGGATCACATCATTTCCTTGTTTCTCATGGTCAGCAAAAAACTAAAGTGTTAGCAGAACATGGAAAACCTGAATGATTCGTTGTCTCTGCAGCTAGCTCTCGTAGTGCTTCCCACTTACTCACAGAATCTAAATAAAATGGAAAAATTATTGGCTTTTCTTTAACATAATAATGAGGTATCTACTTTAGGGCTTGTGAATCTGCTTTCTCCTCTGCCTAGAACATTTCAGCTCCTCCTGGTTCTAATTCCTCCTCTTTCTCCTCCTTCTCCTCCTCCTCATTCTCCTTCTTCAAAACAGAGTTTCACTCTGTCACACTGGATAGAGTGCTGAGATGTCATCACAACTCATTGCAACCTCAAACTCTTGGGCTCAAGTAATCCTCTTGCCTCAGCCTTGTGAGTAGTTGGGGTGTGCCTCCTCACCCTCCCAGAGTGCTCAGAATATAGGCATGAGCCACCACACCCTGTCCATTTCAGCTTCTTGATTCCTGTCTCTTCCTTCCTTCTCTCAAATTTTTACTAAAATGCCATCTTCTCAGTGTATTTTTCTCTTCTTACTTTACCTAAAATGTTCACTTCTCTTATTTAACTATCTCCTCTCCTATCTTTTGGCTTTAGTTTTCATCTCATCTTTTTTTAATAACTATTCAAAATGATATTTATTTTACTTATTTTTTTATTATGGACTCTATTTCCTTTCCCCATCCTCATTACATGGTAAACTGTATGAGGACAGGGATTTTTATTGGTTTGTTTACTGTTCTCTTTCATTTCTAGTGCCTAAACTAATGCCTGACATTCTGCTAATAATATAACTTAAGATACCCGGTAATCTTCTTGGGTCAGTTTTTTCCATTTGCATTTTTCAGTGTTGCTGATTTAATAATGCTTTAATCTTCCTTAATAAATGGTGAGCTAATCTTACTCAAAGCACCTTTTAGTGAAGGTGATTTTCCTTCTTCCCTTGGTACCTTGTTTCCATAGTCCTAATTGTCCTAATAGTTACAAAGATTTTCCTAATAATTAGCCTAAATTCTCCCTCAGTTGAAACAGAAGCCCTCTTAGCTTCTACTCTGTCCTTGTTGTCTAATGAGAGTAATTGGTCTCTGTCCTTGTTATAGACTCACTCTTCTGTATTTGTGGATGTTGGCCATTTTCTCCTCTCAGCCACTGGCCAAGGAAGTGTGCCAGTAGAATGGCCACATGTGGATAGAGCAGGCATAAACAGTTATACCTCAAAACATGAATGACTAAAAGTTATTTTAAATGGGCAGTAAGTTTATGTGGAAAAGGTTCTCACATTTTAGATTAATATTTACAGAAACTTAAGACTTGTGAACAGCTATGGAACTCACTTGAAACTTCATTTTTTATTTTTTATTTTGGGGTATATTTTATATTATTATTATTGTTTTTAACTTCAATAGATGTAGGAAGCACAAGTGTTTTTTGTTACATAGATAAATTTTATAATGCTTTCAGTGTACCTGTTGAGAGAGGATATCCGAGAAGGGTGAGGTCTGGGAGAACAGGTCTCAAGGAGAGCACATGGATACACTTGCAGGGTCCTCTCCATGGTGTCTCAGCCCTTAGGAATTTGTAAACCTAACTTCCTAGAACTTGGAAATTTCCAATTTCTGTGAAATCCTGTAGTTCTGTAGAGGCTGGACTAGCTTCTCCCACTTGAAGTGGCCAGTAAGAAGGGTACCTGTGGGATAGAACTTTTGGACTGTCGATAAAAAGGGTAAGATCAAGCTAGATGGAGAGCGCGGCCATTTGAAATTCTTCTATGTCGTAAGCTCCTGGATGGTAAATAAAGCCCTTCCTCTTATAAACGTGGTGTTTGGGTGCTCTTTCTCTCCAATGGACCTTGTCTTTCTGCAACACTGTCATTAGAATGGTGCCCATTATACCCAATAGGTACACTTTTATACCTTATCCTCCTTCTAAGTTTTTAATTTCCATCACATTACTTTATGACTATATATGTTCCTCATTTAGCTCCTGCTTAAAAGCAAGAACATGTGATTTTTTTTTTTTCCATTTTTGAGATACTTTACTTAAGATAATAGTCTATAGCCTGGTCAACAGAAAAACAAAATACTCTGTAAAATAATTTAAAGAGGTTTATCCTTGGCCAAATTTGAGGACCATGATCCAGAGCCACATCCAAGAAGCCTTGAGCAAGTTGACACAGAGATGGGTACATTTGATTTTCTACATGTTAAGGAGACAAGAATTTTAGATGAGGTCATAAATCAATATGTAGAAAATATACATTGGTTTGGCCCCCAAAGCTGGGCCATATAGAAGTGGAAGCTTACAGGTTATAGGTGGATTTAAACTTTCTTTAGCTGACAATTGGCTGAAAATGTTAGGCTTTGCCTAGAAAACCAGGAATCAGCGAGAAAGAAAGTTTAAGACCAAAGGTCTGTTAATTAAAGACAATGTTTCAGACAGATTCCAGGGATTTGTTGTGTATATTGAGGACCTGCAGTAGGTCTTGCATAGACTTAGGCCTATTAATGAGTCATAAAGAGCATTTCTAAGAAGGGAAAGCTGTAAGGTCTATGTAAGGATATCATTTCTAAATCAAGTTATTTTGTCATCATTTTCTTTAAATTGCACTTCAGTTTTCTCCATGAAGTCACCCATTTATTTGTAAATATAGTCAAAGATAATACGATGAAACAATTTTATTTGAATGGTTGAATGAACATAGCAAGGGACGATGGTATAATTTATGCAAGGAAAGAATCTTGACTCACAGTGAGGAGACATGTGATAAAATTCCACCACTTTTAGATAACAGCATTGTGGGCTTTGGGGAAATTCTTACCAAGCCCCTGTTGCCTCCTATTTATATGAGGTTGTAGGCCAAATTAACTTTAAGGTTCTTTTTATTCCTTCAGTTTTATGATTCTGTAAAGAAGAATAATTTCAAAATTCTTGCTGTCCTAACATTTAAGTTTATTATCCATGCATTTAATGTTAATTAACAAGATTGGTATAGTGCTATTGTGGAGTAGAATTCACCATAGTGTGTACTAGAAAATATTCTTTTGAAAAACTGCTTGTGGGCTTGGTGCCTGTGGCTCAACGGACTAAGGCGCCAGCCACGTACACCTGAGCTGGCGGGTTCGAATCCAGCCCGGGCCCGCCAAACAACAATGATGGCTGTAACCTAAAAATGGCCGGCGTTGTGGCAGGCGCCTGTAGTCCCAGCTACTTGGGAGGCAGAGGCAGGAGACTCGCTTGAGCCCAGGAATTGGAGGTTGCTGTGAGCTGTGATGCCACGACATTCTATCCAGGGTGAGAGCTTGAGGCTCTGTCTCAAAAAAAAAAAAAAAAAAGAAAAACCGCTTGTGAAAACTAATTCATATTAACTGTTTCTCCTTTCCATGATGACAAGATAATTTTTATTTTCTAAAATCAATGAGATTTATTAATTACTGTTAGGGAGATGTATTGAGGAACTTTTGACCTTTCTTTGATGCTCTATGTTGCAATGTTTGTTTTTAGATAACCAACAAACAAACAGCTGGTGTTTTATATAAGGTCAAGATTTCAAGCCCTGTCAAATGTGTGATGGGGGGGAAACTTTCAGAGTTACAACTGCTTATCACTCACAACTTGCCACCCAAGATTAACACTATTGACTAAGACTAAGCTGGTGACATGTTATAAAAACTTATGATGCTACTCTCTATAAATCAAAAGTCACAGCTGGTTCATCTGTCTGAGTCTTGTTTTTTTGTTGCTTAAACACTTGTCTACATTATTTTAGAGAAGGTCAATCTGCCATCCATGTCATCTCATTGCACAACTAGCTACCACCTCAACTGTAATCTCACTGCATGACACAGGTGAGAAAATTTGGAAACAGAGATGGAGATAACTAAAACTTTAATCTCTTCACAAGGGAGATTTATAGCACTTGAGATGGGACAAGACTTTGGGAAGAGCAACTATGGGTAAGGAAGATGAGAAATTTAGTTTTGGACATTTTGAGTTTGAGGTGCTTATTAAATGCCAAAGTAGAAATGCCTAGAAGGCATTTAAATATTTGAGATTGGAGTTCAGGAGAGAAGACTGTAATATAATATTTCCTAAGTGCTGTCTTGACTAAGTTTTGAGTCATAGCTTAAAAATTCTCAGTTCTACTTTGTAAGAAATTTGCTAACCCTCCCACTCCCAAACACTTTCCTATTGAATGTAGTCCTCTTGGGTTATAATACACACATATACAGCTATAAGACACCCCCAGTCACCTAGCACTCATGGACATCCCTTTCTTTCTTGAGTCTATGGGATTATTCAAAATATCCAGTCCTCAAAAAGCCAGTGAAACCTAACTTACCCCACCATACTTGCCATACGTAAGCTTTCTATATTTCCAGCATGCTGTTGCCTGTTTCTAGATGTAACTCCTTGTGTGGCCTTGCACAGAAGCCATGTTTTCATTTGGAGCTGTAAGTAACAAGGTTTTGCCTTTCATCTATCCAAGTGTTTCTGTGTTATGTGCCATCATTGAAAGAATTCATAAATCTTTGAGAACAAGTTCAAAACTAAAAATATAACTATGGGAATTTATGGTACCAAACATGGTGTCTTGTACACACTAAGTATGTGATAATTCAGAATTCAGAAATGCTGCAGTTTCATTTTTCCTATTGCAATGTTACTGTGATTCAGCCCTGAACAGCCAGATGGCTGATATCACTTACATCTTCTACTTAAGGGGCACATCCTGGGCTTGTGATATGCACACCAGCTTGGGGACCTCAAGGTGACTACTGACATCATTGCTATTTCACCCCTGCTGGTTCTCCTGCCACAGGGGACAGCTTGACAGGAAAATCATAGGATTTGCTAACATGACTGATAAGGATCAGAAGATGAAGATGTAGATTTCTGTGTATTTAAAGGAATGCCAACCAGGCTGAGCAAAGGAAATCAATTCTAAAACATGTAGCAGATATACTGATAACCACAGATAGAGCCCCTTGGTAAATATTAACACACACACACAGAGATCTGGTTCCCTTTAAATTCAGGGAGATCATAAAGGATATTTTGGAAGCAGCAAAAGTCCAGTGGTATATTCCACTGAAAGGACAACAATGAATTCCTCTTTTTTAACCCACAACTACTCCCCACATTCAAAATCTTCACTTCCATATACATCACACTCATACCAGTTTCAGGTCTGAATTTTAATTTCTTCTTCCACTTGTAGAGACACAGGAATAATTGAAATAGTTAGGCATCTTCAGGTCTGTCAGCCATTGACAACATAATAGACTCCAGAGGAATTTGAGCACGGTGGTCAACTTACCTTGTTTGTCCTAACCAGAAATATCGGTATACTAAAACTTCTATTCAGATTAATTTGTGGGGCTGCTATTGACTGATTTATCCATGGACCTTTGATTCATTTATATTACTTTATGCTATATCTGAAGTAATAAGTTCTATAGCTATTTGATGGGCATGCCCCATCATTAGCGAACTCTTCACTATCATCTATATTTATTGATATCTTACCAATCATTTGAAGAAAACTTGTTATGCATTTTTCTTCAACAGACCTGTTGAACTAAACTAAACTAGGACTAGGATGATGTTATCTTCCTTTACTTTAAACATTAATACCAGAGATATTTTCCTAGCTGCATGCAAGGAAAGGACATAAGAGAAAGGCAACATGACATAGTCCTTGTCCACAAGGTATTCCCATAGGTGGGAGTTGATTAGTAGGATGTAAGCACTCCAATTTGTACAAATAACACATTGAATCCATATATGTATTAATGATCTATGTACAAATCACTTAATTAAACAAACAAACAAAAAACAAAAAACACATTTAAATGAGTTAACTTTGAAAAAGAAAAAAAGTAAGACTGGAAGGGACTGCTGGACAATGTGTAGTTGGACTATGCCATCTTTGGATTTTTAGAACTGATTTTGGCTTTATTTTTTTTTTTTATTTTTTGGGAAATCATCGGAGGTACAAAGAAACAGGCTACGCTGCTTGCGTTTGTTCAGGAAAGTCCCTCTTATAATTGTGTCCTGCCACCAAGATGATGCTGGCTTTTCTGAGAACTTGATGTGTCAAGCCTTTGATCATGTGCTATAATTTCATTAAGGTATTGAACCTCAGAGGAATATCCTATAGCAAATAATCTTCCTTGGCAGAGCGTCTTCACATGCACTCTTTCCCATTTCTGGAATCTCACAAAATGAGAAACCCAAGCAGAATGGCATGTTCATTCTTGCTCGTGATCATCTGGGGCTGCCTGTGTGTTCTCCTGTTTTCTTTACTTTGCCCTTTTTTTCTGTTAGTCTTTCTTGCCTTTTTTTTCTTTTTTTGCAGACCATTCTATTTGAATCTGATTTTCTTTGACTTTGAAAAATTTTCATTTTATAAAACTCTTTCCCTTCCTAATAATGCATCTGTGAAAAATCGCATCAAGACTTGCTAAAATAGAGAATTTTTATTCATTTTGTCCCAACCTCCCTTCTTAGCTTAGAAAGCTGCATCTACTGACAGTCTTGGGATTCAGAAGAGAGAAGTGGGGAAATGAGTCATTGCCAAGCAAAAACTGCCCTGCCCACTTGCATTGGAATGTGATTGGGATAAGGGACTTCTAGAGACTCATTCACATTTCACATTGTTGCTTTTCTAGGTTCACAGCTTTTGGATGAGGAATTTCACAATATTTTATTTTAAATTCTATCTCTAAAAATTGGTTATAATTCTCAAAGTATCTGCTTGATATTGGGATTTTAGTAATGAAAGAACAATAATTCCCTCTCACTTTATAATTCCAATTCTCTACTTATTCTTGGATGACTGGAACTTTTCAGAGTAGGAGAGAAACCTTAATTTCTCAATTAGGTTTAAGAGATTTGAGCAAACTTGCCTGGAGAAGAAAACACAGGAACCTGAATTCATAGTATAAAACCAATGTCATGCATTCAAGTTCTTTCTATAAACATTTTGAAAGAGTAGGGATAAAAATTTTTGAGAAAGATGGCTTAAAGGAAAAGGGGGAAGAATGGTTTGGTACAAAAGTCTTCAAATTTTATAAAAGAAAATCTTATGCTGAACAATTTTGCTAAACACAGGTCTTGAAAATCACATAGTGTTCTTATACATTATAAAATTGTGATACATTTTGTAGAAAATGCCATGTGAAGTATGCTTGTGGGCAATTATACATGTAAACATACAGGCATACCTCATATATACACAAATACATTCCTTCAAATATACCCCTTCCCAGAAACATATGAGGCCTTAGAAAAATAGATAGATTTAGGATGAACTCTCAGAGGCCTGGATAGTTCTTATTTATATGTCTGTTTGGCACGGTTAATGACAGGACTATATTTAATCATGAGCAAGTACTTTTAATTTTCTTGGAAAATGAAATTATTATGAAGTCTCCAATTCTAGAATGTTTCTTTATGGCTTTTTTTTTTCAAGTATTACATAGGACACAATTTGATTCTTCCTTCCTTTAAATGTTCCCATTTAATTTTTTGATAGATGGCCATAATATTTTCCCTCTTTTCTATTTAGTTTAAAATAGTTTATTCCTCTGGCTTTAACATTAATAGATGCCACAAATAGGCAAGGGAGAAGGGTAAAACAAATTCTAATCTGCTGTCTCCAAATTAGAAATATCAAGTTTGTGTTTGTGTGTGTGTATAGAAATACAATATATCTAAAATACACACCGAGACATGCAGACACAGATAGGTATGTGTGTACGTAGATTACTATATAAACATTTATTTCCTAGAAATGGTGACATCAGTAGCAGCAAGCACATGTAGCACCTTGTTCTTGTTATCTAATACCATTCTCTAATAAAAAGACCTAGGACTCCATGGAGAACAATTGATTCTAAATCCAGAGCAGGAAAAGTTTAGTGCCTGTAGTATCTTGTAATAAAAATAATAAAGTTCAAAAACATGGATGCAATGGAGCCAATTTTAAAATTTCCAAAGGCCAAATAATGCACAATTGGGGCAACAACAAGACTTTCATGGCAATTGCAACAACAACAAAAATTGAAAAATGGGACTGAATTAAACTGAAAAGCTTCTGTACATCTAAGGAAACAACAAGCAAAGCAATTAGACAATCTACACAATGGGAAAGGATATTTGCATATTTTGAATAAGATGAAAGCTTGACAACTAGGATCTATAGAGAACTCAAATTAATCCATATGACAAAAGTCAACAATCCTATCATATATCAGTGGGCAAGAGAGATGAATAGGAAATTCTGTAAAGAAGACAGATGAATGACTAGTGTACATATGGAAAAATACTCACTATCCCTAATTATTACAGAAATGCAAATCAAAACCACCCAGAGATATCATCTAACCCCAGAGAGAATGGCCTACATCATAAAATCTCAAAACTGCAGATGCTAGCATGGATGTGGAGAGAAGGGAACACTTTTACACTGCTAGTGGGACTGCAAACTACTACAACCTTTGTGGAAAGAAGAACTCAAAGAACTCAAGCTAGACCTCCCATTTAATTCTGCAATCCCATTACTGGACATCTACCCAGAAGGAAAAAAATCCTTTGACCATATGGACACTTGCACTAGTTGGTTTATTGCAGTTCAATTTACCACCGCCAAAATGTGGAAACAGCCTAAATGCCCACCAACCCAGAAATGGATTAACAAGCTGTGATATATATATGGAATACTATTATATATATATACATACATACTATGGAATACTGTTCAGCCATTAAAAAAGATGGAGACTTTACAGTCTTTGTATTAACATGAAGGAAGTGGAACACATTATTTTTAGTAAAGCATCAGAAGAATGGAGAAGCAAGAATCCTATGTACTCAATTTTGATATGAGGACAATTAATGACCTGGTACATG
>CAUYON010207859.1:0-25348 GCA_963573935.1 Arctocebus calabarensis
GAAAATTATATTTAAACTAGAAAAATGAAGAAATAAAAAAAAGAAAAGAAAAATCTTTAAGGAAAATGTTGAAATTAAAAATAAAACAGTAACAAAAACAAACAAACAAACAAACAATAACAACAAAAAACCCACAAAACAAAACAAAACCAAGAAACAAAGCAGTATATATATCTTGCTGATATTGTCTGGGCAAGAGGTGATCTTCTGGGGTATGATATGTTAATCACAATGTTGATATGGCTGTTTTTGCCTCTTTTATTCAACATTCATTGAACAATTGTGTTGTGAGCAAAATAATGACCCCTCAAAGATGTCTACATCATAATCCCTGGTTCCTATGAATATGTTGCCTTATGTGAGCAGGGACCAATGTCCCCTCTCCCCAGAAAGACCCTCTGAAAATAATCACTGACATGAGGCAGGTAAATTAATAAGAGCAAAAGGACAGAACTTCATTTTAATATTCATACAAAGGAGACTTCAGAATGAAAACTCAAAGACACAAGGGAAATTGTCCATTTTTATGCTTAGGTTCAACAAAGTATGGACAACTGCATCAAAATATGATTGGACACAAAGTGTTTGATCTAATGCTAATAGGTTGAGTGGGGAAACCCAGTAAGATCTATCTAAGTTCTTGGGCTCTCTGAACAGCACTCCTTGCTTCTAGGTAGGGAGCATCACCCTCTCTGGAATGCAGGTCTTATGACCTACAGTCAAACAATGTAGATCAAATAATTACTTTATGGCCAGTTTTTACACAGAATGATTTGAGATTTTATGTCTGGCTTTTGGGAAAAGGGGTTCTGGCTTTTACAACTTGCTTGGAGGAGATTCTGGTTTCTCTGGCTAGCCCCAGGGAGGAATGGGACTGAGGCTGAAGGACAAAGGAAGGTCAGAGAAGAACTTTTTTTCTGAAGCCTTCACTTTGGGGTACTATTTTCTGAACCCCGTCACATGACAAAAGGAACTTTGCAGATGTGATTAAGGTTAAGAACCTTGAGGTGGAAGGGATTATCCTGACCCAATCTAAATATGAATCCCTAAAGGTAGGAAGACAATGAAAGAGTGGACTAGTGTGTTGCAATGTGTGAAGGGGTCAAGCCACCAAGGAAGGAAGGGTGGAAGGTGAAGAAGGAGAAAGGGGGCTATGGGTCTAGGAATCCAGTGACGTATGGAAGACAAAAATGGCTCTCAGTTCATAGCAAGCAAGAAAACATGGACCTACATGCAGTCCTACAACTGCAAGGAACTGAATTCTTCCAACAAACTAAGAGAAGAGGAAATAGATTCTCTCCTGCAATCTCCAGAAAGAAATGCAGAGTACTAACACCTTGATTCTAGTCCCATGAAACCCACATCTGACTTCTGACCTAAGCTAATAAGTTTATGTCATTTCAATACACTGAGTAGTGGTAATTTGTTAGGGAAGAAACTAATGCAAAACATTTATTAAATGGAAAATGCCAAGTCAAGGTGGGGTTAGGACTTTGAAAGTAGGACACAGGAAGAGCATGGCTCTCATGGCACTTATAGTCTGGTTGGGGAAAGAAATAATAGACAATCACAACTGTGGTGTTGGGATATCTGGGGTGCACAGAATACAGACCTAGAATCTAACCTAGGGTACAGGAAATTAATGACATTTCAGGGAGACTTCCAAGACGACAACTGCCAACTCCAAGTACTTATGTCCTAAACTTTTATTTCTGATAGTGAATCTTATCCACTCAACTTCTGCCTTCTGGAAAAGCCTCCTGGTACTTTCCTTCTAAGGCTTCTCTTCCAACTTCAGGAGACTACCCATACAATTTGCATTTCTGGGAACCTCCAGGCAAGTTCACCAAGCCCCTCCTAGTCCCTCAGGATTCTCTTTGTGTAATTTAATTTACCACTTTGGGAAAACAGAGATCTCAGATTTAAACTTTACAACATTGAGAATTTAGGCCAGCAATACTGGTAGCTGGAAATTACATTGGAAAATAACTGTATCTTCTTTTTTCCTGAGAAATCACTTTGAGGTGAGCAAATACCAATAGATGGTAAGTAATATTTTCAATAAAGTTTTTATTTTAGAATAGGTTCAGATTTACAGAAAAGTTGCAAAGATAGTACAGAGAGTTCCTGTATGTCATTCACCCAATTTCCCATTGCTAACAACTTATATAACCATAGTACTTTGTCAAAACTATGATACCAACTTTGGCATGTACATAAATGAACTCCCTACTTTATTCAGATTTCATTAGATTTTTCTGTTTCTATTTATTTTTTTCTGAGACAGAGTCTCACTTTGTCATCCTGGATAGAGTACCATGGTGTCTTAGCTCACAGCAACCTCAAATCTTGGGTTCAAATGATCCTCTTGCCTCAGTCTCCCAAGTAGCTGGGATGATAGGCACCCACCACAATAACTATTTTTAGAGACAGGGTCTCATTCTTGCTCAGGTTGGTTTCAAATCTGTGAACTCAGGGCAATCTACCCACCTCAGCCTCCTAGAGGGCTAGGATTATGTGTGAGCCACCATGCCCGTCCTAGATTTCATTAGATTTTTCATTAATGTTTTCTTTTGTGTTCTCGAATCACATCAAGAATATCATCATTGGCCAGGAGTGGTGGCTCATGCTTGTAATCCTAGCACTGTGGGAGGCCAAGGTGGGTGGATTGCCTGACCTCAGGAGTTGGAAGACCAGCCTGTAGACCAAGAGCAAGACCCTGTCTCTACTAAAAATAGAAAATACTAGCTGGGTGTTGTGGTAGTTGTAGTCCAACTACTTGGGAGGCTGAGAATCTTGCTTATGCCCAAGAGTTTGAGGTTTCTATGAGCCAAAACACCATGGCATTCTACCCAGTGTGAGAGAGGGAGACTGTCTCAAAAAAAAAAAAAAAAGAATACCATCATTACATTTAGTTGCCTCTTCTGGTCTGTGATTTTTTTCATTTTGGACAATCTTGGCAACTCTGAAGAATAGTGGCCAGATATTTTATAGAATGTTTCTTAATTAGGATTTGTCTGATGTTTACTCACAGTTAGACTGGTGTTATGCATTTTTAGGAGGGAAACCATTGTCGTGAAGTACCATTCCCATCGTACCATACTGGGGGTCCATAATTTCAACATGACTTATCTCTGATGATGTTAATGTTCATGTGAGTAAGGTGAGTAGGTCCAAGTGTCCCTACTGTAAGCCCACAGTTAAGAGTGGGAAGAAGCAGGAAGGAGGAAAAAGCACATCTCCTGCAGGGCAAAGTACCCACATAAACTATTTGTTATCCTTCTACGTGGAAGAGTTGTCTGTTCTCCTCCATTTATTTATTGGTTCATCTGGTTGTGCATTTATATCAGTATGGACTCACAAATATCTACTTTACACTATGGATTATAACTTAGATTGTTCCAGCTTTGGCCATTGGAAGCTCTTCCAAATTGGTTCCTGTGTCCTTTTGTTATGTTCCAATCATTTTGTTTCTTGAATACTTCCTTTCTTGCTGGCACCTCAAGATATTTCAGATTCATCTTGGATTTTCTGTTTAAAGTCCTAGAACCAAGCCTGAGCAAGAGCAAAGCCCTGTCTATACTAAAAATAGAAAAACTACCTGGACATTGTGGCAGGCACCTGTAGTTCTAGCTACTTGGGGGGCTGAGGTAAAAGGATTGCTTGAGCCCAAGAGTTTGAGGTTGCTGTGAGTTATGCCACTGCATTCTATCCAGGGTGAGAAGGGGAGACTCTGTCTCCAAACAACAACAAAAAAAGTCCTAGAATCAGTGATTTCTTCAGGGATCCCTGGTTCCCATTGTTGAAGAACAATTAAAAATTGAGACCAACACCAACACAAGATGTGCCTACTGGGGTCTCATTGCTTGAAGGCCCTCTTGGTAGTCAGAGCTAGGAAATATATGATGTCTACTAAGTTATAGACACACACCTCTCTGACAACTCAAAATAAGTGACTGAGGCAAAGATCTCCATCAACAGAGGTTTATTAAGCCAAAGTTTGTGAATGTGCCCTGGAAAAACCCAAGTCACAGATACATCTGTGACTGTTTTTCCAAAGGGAGATTTGAGAACTCTGTATTTAAGAGGAGAGGGCTTACAAAAAGAAAAAGGAGGAGGGGGCTGGGCAGGGAGTCAAATGATTACATTCTTATGAGACATTAGTTAGTATCCAGTAAATCTACATTTTACATATAATAAGGTGAATGTTTGAAGAGAAAAAGGGAGCCACAGAGAATCAATCCTGCAGGTGACCCTGGGTAGGTGACTGATCTTGTCTCTATTCTGCACCTGGGAAGATAAACTTGTAATGAACATTATTTGTGTGGAACCAAACAGACTTTATTTTTAGGAGGCAGACTTAGCCTGCAGACCTAAAGTTAAAATTTACATGTCCTTCTTTATGGAAGGCCAGAAAAGAATTTCCTTATGAAGAATCTGTCCTTAGATGCCAGAGACCTTTTACCTTTCTGTGGGGATCTGCCTGGTACATAATGTTAGTAAGAGATAATCATTTGGAAGGGGATGTTGCATGACTCACCTTCCCGGCTTGACTTTTCTTTTTGCATATGAAGTTGGGAGGGGGTTGTTCCTGAGATGTTTATTTTCCTTTACATATCTATTTTAATTCTGTATTTACCCCAGCTGTACTAAGCTGTCCATACTGATGTTTCCAACTCTACACTACATAGTTCATTATAACCTACCAAGGGGGTGATATTTTTACATTTCCCCCCAAAATAGCAGTTTCCTAAATTAAGTTTCACATTTAATTTCAGAGATCTCTAAAACATAGGATCAATGGCATGATCTTTCTCTCAAAACCTTTCAATACCCTCACCATACATACAAATGCAATACCAACTCTCTACTTGAAAATTTATTTTAAAAAGGCTGTTCCTTAGTCTATTACTTTATTGACATAGGTATAACTGTCATACAGTAAATTGTACACATTTGAACTGCACAATTTGTTGTTTTGACACACACACACCTGTGTACACATATGTAGACGCATATACTCATGAGACCATCACCCCAGTCAGGAGAATGAATAAATACATCCATCATCCTGCAAATTTCCTCATGGGCCTTTTTGTAATCCCTCCATTCTGCCCCTCTCTGCCCACCTTCCACCCCTAGGTAGCTACTGGACTCTTTCTATCACTGAAGATTGGTTTGTAGTTTTTAGAGTTTGCCATAAATAACATAATGTACTTTGGATTCTTCTTGATGTCTGCTTTCACTCATCATAGTTATTTTGAGATTTGACCATGTTGCTGCATGTATCAATACTTGGTTGACTTTTAGTGTTAAATAGTATGATATATGGAAATATTAAAATTTGTTTATCCCTTCATGTGTTGATGGACATTTAGATGGTCTCTAATATATAGTGATTACACATAAAGCTGTCATAAATATTTATGTATGAATCTTTGTACAAACATATAAATGCTTTCATTTCTCTTGGGTAAATAGGAGTTGAATGGCTGGGTCATGTAGCAGGTTCATTTTTGACTATGTTTAACTTACAACCCCACCAGTAATATTTGAGAGCTCAAGTTATTCTCTATTGTCACCAATACTTGATTTGGTCAATCTTTATAATTTTAGACTTCTAGTAAGTACAAAGTGATATCTCATTCCCTAATGACATGTAATATTAAATAGTTTTCCTGTGGTTATTTGCCATCTATATAATTCTCTTTGTTGAAAGGTCTGTAAAAATTGATGATTTTTAATGGATCATTTGTTTTCTTATTATTGGGCTTTAAGGACTCTTTTTACTTTTTCTTTCTTTTTTTTTGCAATTTTTGGCTGGGGTTGGGTTTGAACCCGCCACCTGAAGCACCCAACTCCTTTGAGCCACAGGCACTGCCTGGGCTTTAAGGACTCTTAAACTATTTCAGACACATGTCTTTTATCAGAGATGTTCTTTATAAATACTTTTTCTCGGTGGGTGGGACGTCACAATTAGAGTAAGAATAGAAAGCAACATTCAGAGTTACAGCTCAGTAGATAAATAGTTGGCTGGGAAGGGTGATCTCATAGTAGACTATAGTAGGACTACATTTCCTTATTCATAAAAAAGAAAAAAACTAAGAGTATTGCTAGGGTAGAAATCCCAGTAGGTGATCTGCATGGGAGGAGAAAATAATGTCTCTAGACTAAGATTAGAGGCCAAGATTACAGGCTGGGGGCAGTGGCTCATGCCTGTAATCCTAGCACTCTGGGAGGCTGAGTTGGGTGGATTGCCTGAGCTCAGGAGTTCCAGACCAGCCCAAGCAAGGGCGAGAACCCATTTCTACTAAAAACAAAAAGAAAAAAAAGGTATCCAGGCATTGTGGCAGAGGCCTGTAGTCCCAGCTAAGCTGGAGTCTGAGTCTTGGGCACTTTAGTCCAAGAGTTTGAGGTTGCTGTGAGCCATGATCCTATGGCACTCTACCTAGGGTGACAAGGTGAGACTCTGTTTAAAAAAAAAAAAAAAAGAAAAGAAAAGAAGCAGCTTTGTTGAAAGCAGTGTTTCAACCTTTTTTTTTTTTTTAAATCTCACAGCACACTTGACCCTATAGTTAAACTTCTGTGGCACACTTAAATTATGTTGATCAAAAAAAGTAAAAGAAGAATATACTTACTATGCTTTGAACTTATTTTGAAAATGATTTAATTAATTATTTTTAAATATTTTGGCACCTTTTTTGGCTCACTGTTGAAAATCACTGCTCTAAAGGCTTAGAATATTTTAGGATAAGGAAGTCTGTTTATTTGTGACAAGACAGATGAAATTTTCCAAAACTCAAGTGATCTGTTAAGTAAATTGATGGCCTGCAGGTGTGGTTTAAGCTTTGTCTTGTATGACCTTAGGCCTGTTAAAGATTTAGTATCTTATTGTTACCAAGAACCCCTTGGAAAGGAACAGGGCATAATTAGGCATGTCTGATATCCCTTCTCCTCATAGGTTTTTCTGGGGTTCCTATTGCCAAGAGGGTGTCTAGTCAGTCAGCTAGTGGGCTTAAGATTTTATTTGAGTTCATAGGATCCCTAGATGGCTTTTCTACAACGGATAGCATTTGGTAACAAAATATGAGACTACCACTTCTTCTAGGCTTTGGACTACTTGTTGCAAGGAAAAATATTCAATTCTCAACAAGCTGTGGAAAATGCCGTCCATGATTTCATTGCCACTCGCTCTCTGGGCTTCTTCACTCCTGGCATACACAGCTATGGTTAAGATGGCAAAACTGTGTTGATATTAGGCACATACTTTGATTAACTGTATTGTTTCTTGTTTGAGATATAATAAACTACATTTTTGATTCAAAATTGGATAGCCATATTTAAAGAAATAATTAGATATTATTAATTAAATAATCAAATAATTTTTAAACAGTAGAAAAATGAGCTAAGGACATGAGCAGAGAATTTACAAACAAGGAGAAAAATGGCTTTTAATCATATGAAAAGATGTCCATGTAGGGGCCAAGGGAAAGCTTCCCCTTTATCTTTTGAAAGTTTCCTGAAAAAAATCAACTCACAAAAAGAGATTATTTGCAGAAAAAACATACGAGTTTCTTAATGTGCACACTAAGGAGAATCACAGAGTGATCACCCCAAACCTCCAATGGGCTTTAGAAACTTATATACCATCCTGAAGTTACAGAAAAAATGGGGTCTTGGATTGTAGCAAAACAGGTTGTGGGAGGAGAAGAAAAGGCCTGGTCTTCTTATATAGATAAAGCCCCAGAGGTAGCAGTCTTTAGAAAGATTAGATGATGAATGCTTCTTTTAGATTTTTGAGACTCTCATTCTTTTCTAGATCAAAGGAAGGCCTTGCCAGATAGAATATCTGGATGCATCAATCGAGATTTTCTCTACAGTGGCAAATTTTCCCACAAAAGCCTTCAAAGGAAGGCTTTGCAGAATATCTGGATGCATCAATGGAGATTTTCTCTACAGTCGCAAATTTTCCCACAAAAGGCAGCTTTGTAGTGCTACTTGCTGAACATCCATTTCAAAATATATCAAAGAAGTATATTTGGGGGTAAAATATTTCGATTTCCTTCACTTAGTTGCACTCACAATAAAAATTTGAATGAACTATAAACATTATTAGAGATGAAAATTTTTGACAGCAAGAATTGTGTTGGCAAGAAAGTAGGAGTCAATTCATAAAAAGATAAAACAATTATAAACATATATATCTAAAACAACAGGGTTCCAAAATACATAAAGAACAGTGACAGAATTGAAGGGAGAAATAGTTCTACAACAATAGTTGAAGATTTCAATATCCCACTTTTGGCAATGGATAGAACCATTAAACAGAAGGTAAGTAAGAAAAGAAAGGACTTGACAAACACAATAAACAAACTAGATCCACCCATCAATAACAGAATACACATTCTTCTCAAGTGCTTGTGAAACATTCTCCAGGGTAGACCATATGTTAAATAAAAAAAAAAAAATTCTCAGTAAATTTTAAAAGACTAAGGTAATACAAAGTATATTCTTTAACCACTATGGAATAATGCTATAAACCAAGAACAGAAGGAAAAATGGAAAAGTGGTACACATGTGGAAATTAAACAACACACTTTTAAACAACCAATGTGTCAAACAAGAAATCAGAAGAGAAATCAGCAAAACTCAGAGATTATTGAAATGAAAACATAATATACCATAACTTAAGAATGTAGCAAAGGCAACATTCCAAGGGAAATATATGGCTGTAAATGCCTACATTAAAAGAGAAAAAGATTTCAAATAAATAAACTAAATTTATAATTTGAGGATCTATAAAAAGAAAACTAAACTTCTTTGGTAAAGGTAAAAGAATGAAAGAAATAACAAAGGTTAGAGTGAAGACAATGAAAATAAGATTTAAAAAAAAGAGAATCAACGAGCCCAAAATGTGACTTATGCCTGACAAAGATAAAAGGGAAGACACAAATAACTAAAATCAGAAATAAAAATGGGGATATCAGTTTTACAGAAATAATGGGTGATTTAAAGGTATTATGTTAAAACCATTTAGGCCATTTTTTAAAGAAATAAATATGAAATGGACAAATTCCTCCAAACACACAAATTACTTATACTGACTCATGAAGAAATAAAAAATCACAGCAAATCTATAATCTAAGAGATTGAATCAGTAATCAAAAACTTCACAACAAAGAGAAGTCCAGAGCCAGATGGCTTCACTGGTGAATTTTACCAAATGTTTAAAGGAAAATTAATACCAGTTCTTTACACAATTTTCTAAAAAATACGAAGAATGTTTCTTAACTAATTTTCTTTTCTTTTCTTTCTTTCTTTTCTTTTCTTTTTTTTTTTTTTGAGACATAGTCTCACTCTGTCACCTGGGTAGAGTTCCATGGTGTCATCATAGCTCACAGCAACTTCAAACTCTTGAGCGCAAGAGATCCTCTTGCCTCAGCATCCTCAGTATCTGGGACAATAAGTATGCACCATAACTCCCGGCTAGTTTTTCTGTTTTTAGTAGAGATGGAGTCTCACTCTTGTTCAGGATGGTATGGAGCTCCTGAGCTGAAGCAATCCACCTGGTCAGCCTCCCAGAGTGCTAGGATTACAGGCCTGAGTCACCACATGCCCAGCTTCTTAATTCATCTTATGAGGCCATAATTAGCCAGATGCCAAAGCTAGAAAAAGACATCACAAGAAATGAAAATGAACAATATTTTTCACAAATATAGATGCAAAGATCCTCAACAAAATATTGACCAACCAAATCAAGTGGCATGTTAAAACAAATATATACTATGACTCAGTGGGATTTATCCGAGGAGTGAAAAAAGTGGTTCATAAAAAAGGAAATCAATGTAATAGATTGATTAAGATAATAGAATAGGATTGGGGGGGGAGCTACATGAACTTTTCAATGGATGCAGTAAAAGCATTTGACAAAATTAAACACCCTCTCATGATTTATAAAAACTCCAAACTCAGAATACTAGAAATAGAATGTAACTTCCTAAAGATGATAAAAAGAAATTTATAAAAAACCCACAACTAATGGGGGGGGTGAGGAGAAACTTCCCCTTTCCCCCGAAAGTTCGCTGAAAGATTAACTCACAATTAAGGAAGATTAATAAGAGGAAGAGAGTTTTTGTCTTTTTTTTTTTTTAACCATTGTACATATAGAGAATTACAGAGTGATTACCCAATATCCCCGTGGGATCTAGATATTTTTGTATACTCCTTTTAAAAGGGTTAGAAAAGGAATATATAGGTAATTCTGTTTAGGTGCAATAAATGGTTGCTAGGTAGGATGAATGGATGGTGGGGGGGTAGGGGAGATTGACTAGAAAATGATTTTCTTTGCAAATTAAATTAAACTTGAGAGGTATTATGTTAAAATGATTTAGGCCAGCTCTGTTTTTTCTTTATCTTCTTTCCTGCAATGTATTGAGATAACTGGGAGAGGAAGAGAAGTCAATTATTCTTTTGATGGGTCCACCTAATTATGCAGATAGAGGGAAAGTCCCCTCCAAAGACCTGTTGGTCTTTAAGGGCCTTTAATTCAAAATACTCTTTTTACCAAGGAATCATATTTGGGGGTAATATTTTCTGAGTCCCTTCACTAAGATCTTATTCAACAGTGTAAGGCTAAGGATTTCCCTCTAAGATTTTCTAATTTCTCCCTAACAAAACAAAGATATCTACTTTTTCACCTTTGCTAGTCCACATTCTAAGTTCTCATCAGAATATTTAACAAGAAAAAGAAAGAAAAGGCATCCAAACTGAAAAGGAAAAAGTAATACTACTTCTCTTTGACATAATCCTATATAAAGGAAATTCCAAAGAATACACAAGACCAAAATCTAGCAAAATTCTAGCTTAGAAGATCAATACACAAAAATCAGCTGTGTTTCCCTACACCAGCAATTATCAACCAAAAAAGGAAATTGAAAAAGCAATTTCATTTACAGTAGTTTCTAAAAGAATCAATACCCCACCACATAAATTTAACCAAGGAGGTGAAAAACTTGTATAGTAAAAATTGTAAAACCTTTCTAAAAGAAATTAAAGAAATAATGTAAAGATAGCCTATGTTCATGGATTAGAAGACTTAATTTTTTTGTTTGTTTGTTTGTTTTGAGACAGAGTCTCACTTTGTCACCCCTGGTAGAGTACCATGGCATTATAGTTCACAGCAATCTCAAACTCTTGGGCTCAAGTGATTCTCTTGCCTCAGCCTCCGGAGTAGCTGGGACTACAGGCTCCCACCACAACATCCAGCTATTTTTAGAGAGGAGGTCTCCCTCTAGCTCAGGTGAGCTCAGTGGATCTGCCTGCTTCAGCCTACCAGAGTGCTGGGATTATAGACGTGAGCCACTATGCCAACCTAATATTGTTAAGATATTAATATTACCCTAAAGCAATCTCCAGACTCAATAAAATCCTTTCAAAACTCTAATAGCCTTTGCTGCAGAAATGGAATAATCAAAACAATCTTTAAAAAGAAAAATAAAGTTGGAGGACTCACACTTTCTAATTTCTAAATCTATGGTAAAACTACAATAATTGAAATAATGCAATGCTGGCATAGGGATAAACACATAGACCAAATAGAATTGAGAGTCCAAAAATAAACCTAATCATCACTGGCCAGTTGATTTTTGACACAAGGTGCCAAGTCCATTTCATGAGAGGAAAAATAGTTTCTTCTAAAAATAGTTCAAGGACAACTGGATTTCCATATGTAAAAGGATGAAGTTGAACCCCTGCCTCACACCATCTACAAAAATTCACTCAAAATGGATCAATGCTATAAATATAAGAACTGAAATCATAAAACTCTTTGAAGACACAATGGATTTAGAGGGATGTGGAAATACTTTGTATGATACCACAGTGATGGTTCTTTTGTTCAAAGCCATAGAATATGTAACACCAAGAGGAGACTATAAAGATAACTAGATTTTGAGTTATTTTTATGTGCCAATATAGATTCATCAATTGTATGTATTATTCTCATGAGAGATTTTGATAATGGGGAGGCAATGCATGCATAAGGGGTCATGAGAGAAATCTTTGTACCTTCCTCCTAATTTTGCTGTGAACCTAAAACTGCTCTTATGAAGTCTTAAAAAAAAAAAAACAAACAAAAACCTCTTAGAAGACAAGATAGGAGTAAATCTTTGTGACCTTGAAATTAATAATGGAGTCTCAGGACAACAAAAGCACAAGCAAGAAGAGAGGATAATAGATAAATTGCACTTTGTCAAAATTTTTGCACATCAAAGGACCTTATCGTAAAAATGAAAGATAACTACAGAAAGGGAGACTATATTTTCAGATTATAAATCTGATAAAGGATTAATACCCAGGATATATGAAGACCCCTTAGAACTCAACAACAAAAATAAGAAGGTAAACAAAGAACTTTAATAGACATTTTTACAAAGAAGATATACAGGTGGCTTATAAGCCCATGGATTATTAATATCAACATCATTAATCATTATGAAAGTCCTATCAAAACTTTAGCTACTAGGATGACTATAACAATTTAAAAATCATAAATGTTGGCAAGGATATAGAGAATTTGGAACTCTTGTACATTGATGGTTCAGCCAAACCAGTTAGTAGATCCTGAAGTTAAATACAAAAGTACCACGTGTTTCTGCAATTCTATTCCTAAATAGATCAGAAGTATTGAAAGCAGGGACCCAAATAGGCATTTGTCTGTCAGTGTTCACGGTAGGTAGCATTATTAACAATAGCCAAAAAGCAGAAACACTCCATGTTTATCAACAGATGAATGGATAAACAAAATTTTGTATGTCTGTACAGTGGAATATTATTGAGCTTTGAAAAGCAATAACATTCTATACATGCTATAGCATGAATGAACCTTAAAGGGATTATGCTGTGTGAAATAAACTAGTCACAGAAGAACAAATATCATACAATTCCACTTCTACAAGATTCCTAGACTAGACCAATTCATGGAAACAAAGTAGAATGTGGTTGTCAGGGGGTAGGAATGTAGAGGGAAGGAGGAATTATGGTTTATTGGGAGCAGAGTTTCAGTTCAGGAAGATAAAAACTGCCATGGAGATAGACTGTGGTGATGACTGCTCGGCAGTGTGAATATAATTTAATGCCACCCCACTGTACACTTGAAAATGGTATATTTTGTGTAACATGCATTTTACTCCAATAAAAAATTAAAAAACTTTCATTATCGCTTTCCAGATATCCTGGCTATCTGGTTAAAACAAAGCAAAGAAGTGAGTTCAAGGTTTATTTTGTGCCATTAAAAAGGACTCAGTTTGTGGTTACAACATGCTTCCTGCAAAGTAGTAAGCCTTAGAATGAAAGTGTCCATTGCCCAGGCTGCATGATCAACAAATCAGTTGTGTAAATCTGTGTCGGTGTCTGTGTTCGTCTTCCATGCCTTCTTACAACATCTACCCTTGAAGAACAGTGAGTATCCACATGGCGGCTGCCCTGTGCCTTGCTAACACACTGTTTATGTGGAAGCATGTAAAAGGCAAACGCACACAGGCAGCGTTCTCTCCAGAGGTCAATGATTTAGTCACCGTGTTTCCTCCGCTAGAAGGTAAACTCTTCTGTTCAGTGTTGCCTTTCTAGCCCCTGGAATAGCTCGCAGTCAGTGCTCAATGCGTAAGTGTTGAAAGAATCCTAACACTTTCATGAATGAATCCTTCTGCCTTCAATTTCTTAACCAGCAATGCTGATGTCAGGGACCAGCAACACGAAAGCCTTTGAGTCAAAAGGGACACCTATGTGTGCAGCAGGGAAAGAGGGGGGCAGGGGGCGGTGCTGCCCCTGCCCAGAGAGGGATGTTGGGGTCCCAGCTCTTCTCATCTCTGCTCAGCTGTGGGGATGCCCAGTTTGCCTGAGGCTGCAGCTGGGTCATTAGCTCATTGGTGTGGCCATGTTGCTGGCTGGCGGCAGAGCCTTTTTTGAAGAGGTAGGATTTAGTGGCTTTCACAGTTTTAAAATGATTATTGAAAACTTTGGCTGGGCTTTCCAAATGTTGGTGCCCAGTGGGCAAAGCCAAGTTACAGTTTCAGACCATGATAGCATTCTCGGTGAGCTATTAAAATGACCGACCAAAGGAGACCCATCCTCCCTATCCCCATCTGCTCCTGCCTTGCCCCAGGAAAAGGAAACTTCTGTCTTTTTACAAGTATTGGAAGAACATTTTCCTTCTCCTCCTTACCCCCCTCTACCTACTTAGCATAGATGACTAATTCTGTTGCCCGCTAAGGGTTTGGGTCACTGGATAAATATCACTACTCCCCCTTGGTGTGCTCTCTCTCTCTCTCTCTCTCTCTCTCTCTCTCTCTCTCTCTCTCTCTCTCTCTCTCTCTCACACACACACACACACACACACACACACACACACACACACACACACTCTCTCTCTCTCTCTCTCTCTCTCTCTCTCACAACATTTTTAAACAGGCTGGCCACAGGATGCACCTGTCCTCCTCCCCTCCAGGGGGTGAGCCCAAAGAGCCAGGTGCTGCCCTTGCTGGGAAGGTCCACAGCTGGCCTGCCTTTGGGTGGGTACATAAAGGTAAGTTTAGGTCCATTTTGACCTTGGGTCTAAGCTAAGATTTTTAATCCAGTCTTACAAGGATTAAAACCAGTCTGTTGTTTTGCATCTGGTTTCAATGTCTGTTCAGAAAGCTGTAACAGGGAGCGGTATGATGAATATCCATTCTCAAACTCCAACAACAATGGGTTGGATTTTTCTTAGGAATGAAAGACATTTAAAAGTGAACAAATAAAGATCAGCCAATAATTTTACATAAAAATTCCACAAAGTTTTGGTGTGGCTGAAGGTGTGCCAGGTTTAGTTTGGAGAAGCAGAGGACTTCTAGTCAGTGTTGAGGTCTTTCTTTTCATTCCACCTGGAGCTTAACTCCCTAAGAAATAAGTCCAATGGGTTAGCAGCATATAGTAAAGCATAACTTAGGCTTCCATGCCCAGTCATAGGCAATGTCAGAGATACTCCCCGGGGAGAGTTCTGTCTCTGCACGTTTTACTACTGGGCAGTGGGAATACAGATGTCTGTGAGCATCTTGTTCCCAAAAGCAAGAAGGAGGGAGGGGCACAGCCAGGCACCTTCAGTTTCTCTCTCCAAATTCAACCAGGTGATGAGGTCTGATCCAATGAGTAGAAAGCAATTGAGTGCTTCAATCCAAATGCCCATCAACACCCGAGTGGTTTAATAAATGTAAATGTATACCAAGGATTATCACTCAGCCTTTACAAAATAGTGGACTAGGCTGGATGTGGTGGCTCATGCCTGTGATCCTAGCACTCTGGGAGGCCTAGGTGGGTGGATCACCTGAGCTCAGGAGTTTGAGACCAGCCTGAGCAAGAGTGAGATCCCATCTCTACTACAAATAGAAACACTAGCCAGGCTTTGTGGCGGGCACCTATAGTGTCAGTTACTGGGGAGGCTGGGGCAAAAGGGTTGCCTGAGCCCATGAGTTTGAGGTTCCTGAGAATTAAACCACCACAGAACCCTACCCTAGGCACAGAGTAAGACTGTCTCAAAAAAAAAAAAAAAAGGGGGGGTGGGTGGGCTAAGACCTTTTGTATTAACATGGATGGCCCCAGAGAACACTCTTCTAAGTGAAGTATCATAAGAAACATGTGGAAAAACAAACACCACAGGTGCTTTCACTCACTGTTAAATTAGAACTAATCATCAACACTTATGTGCATATATAGAAATAACACTCATCAAAATTCAAGAGGAGAGGGAAGAGGGGACAGGTAAATGCACCTCTAACAGGTACAATGCACCTGCATGATAGGCACACATATAACTTTGACAAAAATGGTACAAAATCAATGGATATAAGCAAAATGCTCGTACCCTTGTAATATTATGAAATATTAAAAAATTTTTTTTTAAATAAAGGACTTGGACCACACCTTCTGCTGTCCTGAGACAGAGGTTCTCACTGGCACCAAATATCCAAGCCCACAGTTAAAAGTAAAAAATTTAATTTTATACCATCAACGCTTACTTCCATCACAAAATTTTCTTTCACATAGACATTTAATTTACAAATGTCATCTTTAAAATGTGCTCACTTTATTAATTCTAGGAATATTTTTCATTTTTAAACATTAAAAATTATTTTTTTAGGTTAAAAAATTATGTTCATCAAGTCATGTTATTCTTCCAGAGAAGTGATTATGTCTGAGGCACAGACTTCCTCTTAAAGAGAAATTGGAAGTTTTCTTTTCCCCATGGAGACATCAAAATTAGAATTACCTCATCAAGGGGAGATTTCTCTTGATTAGTCAACCAAAACAGTCAGAGAAAGATAAAATTAATTTCAAAAAGAAACTGCTTCTCCAGGAAGCGTTTTTCTTTGTTTCTTTTTAATTTTTTTTTTTTTTTTTAGAAACAGAGTCTCACTTTGTTGCCCTCAGCAGAGTGCCGTGGCATCACACTCACAGCAACTTCTAACTCCTGGGCTTAGACGATTCTCTTGCCCCAGCCTCTCAAGTAGCTGGGACTACAGGTGCCTACCACAACACCTGGCTATTTTTTGTTGCAGTTTGGCTGGGGCTGGGTTTGAACCCGCCACCCTCAGTATATGGGACTGGCACCCTACTCACTGAGCCACAGGCACTGCCTATGTTTTTCTTTCTTTTCTAGAGTGCATTCAGTGTTTTAGATGAAAATATATTGACTTTGTAAATGGGTATGTTGTCTTTCAATAACACAAGTGGAATTGTCATGCTGAACAATTTCTTCTGAATTTTTATCCTCAATTTTTATCCTAAAATTTTTATTTTATTTTCTTTTTTTGAGACAGAGTTTCACTTATTAACCCTTGGTAGAGTGTTGTGGCGTCACAGCTCACAGCAACCTCCAACTTCTTGGGCTTAGGCAATTCTCTTGCCTCAGTCTCAGGAGTAGCCGGGACTACAGGCACCCGCCAAAACCCCAGGCTATTTTTTTGTCGCAGTTTGGCCGGGGCTGGGTTTGAACCCACCACCCTCTGTATATGGGGCTGGTGCCTTACCTCAGGAAATATTTGTTCTAAGTTAAAGTTTTAGATTATTGATCTAAGATCATGGTCAACTTAAATATTCCTTTTTTTTTTTTTTTGTAGTTTTTGGCCGGGGCTTGGTTTGAACCCACCAATTACTGCATATGGGGCCGGTGCCCTACTCCTTTGAGACACAGGCACTGCCCTAAATATTCCTTTTTAAATCACAACGATTCCTTTCCTTTAAAAAGCCCATGAAATACAACATAGATGAACACCAGGGAAAGTATATCCCATCATGCATTGTGTGTGTGTGTGTGTGTGTGTGTGTGTGTTATGAGGCCTGACATTAAGTTCATGAACTTGCCACTCTGTGCTTATGTTGGCAGCACTGTGGGAAAGTTTCAGTAAGGTTTCATAACCTTGGTATATCAGTGTCTCATAGCTGTGTTCATGTTGATGGGTGACAGTGTCTTGAAGTGTAAGTCTAAGTTTATGGTGATAATGCCATGAAGAAAACGGTGGTATACAAATGGATTTAATGTTTTTTGGAGGGGAGAGAAAGCATTACTGATGAAAGGAGGTCAGGGAAGCCAGTAATGAGTAGAAGTGATGAAAACATTACAAAAATTTATTGAATTGTTCATCAAAATCATCAGCTAACTGTGAGAAGCATATTAAAAGTCAGTAGAGGATACAAGAAAATCAACTACAAATCTTGGCATGAGAAAGATCTGTGCAACAATGGTTGCAAGAGAGTTCACCAGTGAACAAAAGCATAAGGGAGTCAAAGTTTTCCAAGACCTTTTGGAGAGGCAAGATGATGATTTGGGCCATGTTATCACTGGTGATGAAACATGGTTGTACCAATATGATCCTGAAACAAAGCATCAAAGTACATAATGGAAGTCAGCCAATTCTCCATGACCAAAGTAGTTCCATCATTGCAAATCAAGAGCCAAATTAATGTTGCTGACCTTTTTTTTTTTTTTTATTAAATCATGGCTGTGTACATTAATGCAATCATGGGGTACAATGTACTAGTTTCATATACAATATGAAATATTTTCATCAAACTGTTTAACATAGACTTCATGGCATTTTCTTAGTTATTGTGTTAAGACATTTATATTCTGCATTTAGTAGGTTTCACCTGTACCCTTCTAAGATGCACCATAGGTGTAATCCCACCATTTACCCTCCCTCCTCCCATTCTCACCCCTCCCCTCCCTTGCCCCTTCCCCCATATTCTTATGCTATGATGGGGTTATAGCCTTCATATGAAAGCTATAGATAAGTTTCATAGTGGGCCTGAAAACATTGGTTACTTTTTCTTCCATTCTTGAGATACTTTGCTAAGAAGAATATTTTCCAGCTCTATCCATGTAAACATGAAAGAGGTAAAGTCTCCATCTTTCTTTAAGGCTGCATAATATTCCATGGTGTACTTATACCACAATTTATTAATCTATTCATGGGTTGATAGGCACTTGGGCTTCTTCCATGACTTGGCAATTATGAATTGGGCTGCAATAAACATTCTGGTACAAATATCTTTGTTATAATGTGATTTTTGGTCTTCCGGATATATACCTAGTAGGGGAATTATAGGATCGAATGGCAGGTCTATTTTTAGATCTCCAAGTATTCTCCAAATATCTTTCCAAAAGGAACGTATTAGTTTGCATTCCCACCAGGAATGTAGAAGTGTTCTCTTTTCTCCACATCCACGCCAACATCTCTGGTTTGGGGATTTTGTTATGTGGGCTAATCTTACTGGAGTTAGATGATATCTCATAGTAGTTTTGATTTGCATTTCTCTGATGATTAAGGATGATGAGCATTTTTTCATGTGTCTGTAGACTGTGTGCCTATCTTTTCAGAAACGTTTCTCTTCAGTCCCTTGCCCACCCTGAGATGGGATCACTTGTTCTTTTCTTGCTCATACATTTGAGTTCTCTGTGGATTCTGGTTATTAAACCTTTATCAGGGGCATAACCTGCAAATATCTTTTCCCATTCTGAGGGCTGTCTGCTTTCTTTACTTACTATGTTCTTGGCTGCGCAGAACCTTTTTAGTTTGATCAGGTTCCAGGAGTGTATTTTTGATGCTGGTTCAATAGCCTCAGGTTCCTCCTCACAAAATATTCGCCCAGGCCGATTCCTTTGAGAGTTTTCCCTGCACTTTCTTTTAGTGTTTTTGTAGTTTCATGTCTTAAGTTTAAATCTTTAATCCTGTGAGAGTCTATCTTAGTTAATGGTGAAAGGTGTGGGTCTATTTTCAGTCTTCTAGAGATCACCAGCCAGTTCACCCAGCACCATTTGTTAAATAGGGAATCTTTTTCCCACTGAATGTTTTTAATTGGCTTTTCAAAGATCAAATAACAGTAGGAAGCTGGGTTCATCTCTTGATTCTCTATTCTGTTCAATACATCTACCTCTCTGTTTTTGTGCCAGTACCATACTGTTTTGATCACTATCAATTTGTAGTATGGTCCGAGGTCTGGTAGCGTGATTCCTCTTGCTTTGTTTTCATTTCTGAGTAATGTCTTGGCTATTCGAGGTTTTTTTCTGATTCCATGTAAAACGATGTATTATTTTTTCAAGATCTTTAAAGTATGACAATGGAGCTTTAATAGGGATTGCATTAAATTTGTATATTGCTTTGGGTAGTATGGACATTTGAACAATGTTGATTCCTTCAGCCATGAGCATGGTATGTTTTTCCATTTGCTAACATTTTCAGCTATTTCTTTTCTTAGAGTTTTGTAGTTCTCTTTATAGAGATCTTTCACATCCTTTGTTAGGTAAACTCCCAAATATTTCATCTTCTTTGGCACTACTATGAACGGAATAGAGTCCTTGACTGGTTTTTCAGCTTGGCTATTGTTGGTATATATAAAGGCTACAGATTTATGAGTGTTGATTTTGTCACATGAGATACTGCTATATTCCTTGATCACTTCTAAGAGTTTTGTAGTAGATTCCCTGGTGTTTTCCAGATATACAATCATATCATCTATGAAGAGTGAAAGTTTGATCCCTTCTGACCCAATATGGATACCCTTTATTGCCTTTTCTTCCCTAATTGCAATGGCTAAAACTTCCATTACAATGTTAAAAAGCAAAGTAGACAATGAACAACCTTGCCTGGTTCCCATTTCAATTTAACTCCATTCAATATGATATTGGCTGTGGGTTTGCTGTAGATGGCCTCTATTAGTTTAAGAAATGTCCCTTCTATACCAATTTTCTTAAGTGTTCTGATTATGAAGGGATGCTGGATACATCAAAAGCTTTTTTTGCATCAATTGAGAGAATCATATGGTCTTTGTTTTTTAATTTGTTTATGTGCTGAATTATATTTATAGATTTATGTATATTGAACCACACTTGAGACCCTTGGATGAAACCCACTTGATCATGGTGTATAATTTATTTGATGTGTTGCTAGATTCTGTTTGTTAGGATCTTGTTGAATATTTTTGCATCAATATTCATTAGTGATATTGGTCTATAATTTTCTTTTCTTGTTGGGTCTTTTCCTGGTTTGGGGGTCAAGGTGATGTTTGCTTCATAGAATGTGTTGGGTAGTGTTCCTTCTTTTTCTATATTTTGGAAAAGGTTGAGTAATATAGGTACTAGTTCCTCTTTAAAAGTTTGGTAGAATTCTGACGTGAAGCCATCTGGTCCCGAGCTTTTCTTTTTAGGGAGATTTTTTTTATAGTTGATGCTATTTCAGAACTTGATATCGGCCTGTTCAACATTTCCACTTGATTCTGGCTAAGTCTTGGAAGGTGGTGGCTTCCAAGTATTGGTCAATTTCCTTCAGATTTTCATATTTCTGAGAATAAACTTTCTTGTAATATTCATTAAGTATTTCTTGAATTTCTGAGGAGTCTGTTGTTATTTCATCTTTACCATGTCTGATTGATGAAATTAGAGATATTACTCTTTTTTTTTCCTGGTTAGGTTAGCCAATGGTTTATCTATTTTGTTGACATTTTCAGAAAACCAACTTTTTGATTTATTGATCTGTGTATAATTTTTTTGTTTTCAATTTCATTTAATTCTGCTGTAATTGTGGTTAATTCTTTTCTTCTTCTGGGCTTGGCATTGGAATGTTCTTCCTTTTCTAATTGCTTGAGATGTCCCATTAAGTTGTTAACTTCCTCTCTTTCCGTTCTTTTGAGGAAGGCTTGCGGTACTATAAATTTCCCTCTTAGGACTGCCTTTGCAGTATCCCAGAGGTTCTGATAATTCATGTCTTCATTGTCATTTTGTTCCAAAAATTTGGTAATATCCTTCTTAATCTTGTCTATGACCCAGCTATCATTCAGCATAAGGTTATTTAGCTTCCATGTTTTTGTATGGGTATGCAGATTCCTGTTCAACTTTTATTCCATGATGGTCTGAGAAGATGCAAGGAATAATTTCTATTTTTTAAAATTTGCTGAGATTAGACTTGTGACCTAAGATGTGATCGATTTTTGAGTATGTTTCATGGGCTGACGAGAACAATGTGTATTCAGTTTTGTTAGGATGCAATGTTCTGTAGATGTCTGTTAAATCCCAATGTTGAATGGTTAAGTTTAAATCTAAAATTTCTTTGCTTAGCTTCTTTTTGGAGGATCTATCCAACACTGCTAGAGGAGTGTTAAAATCTCTGACTACTATGGAGCTGGAGGAAATCAAGTTGCTCATGTCTATTAGAGTTTTTCTTATAAATTGAGGTGCATTCTGGTTGGGTGCATAGATATCAACAATTGCAATCTCGTCATATTGAGTATTACCTTAACAAATATGAAGTGTCCATCCTTATCCTTCCTTACTTTTGTTGGTTTAAAGCCTATTTTGTCTGTGAATAAGATTGCAACACCTGTTTTTTTCTTCTTTCCATTTGCCTGAAATATAGATGACCATACCTTCACCCTGAGTCTATATTTATCTTTTAAGGTAAGATGAGATTCTTGTATGTAGCAGATATCTGGCCTGAGTTTTTGTATCCAGTCAGCCAACCTGTGCCTCTTTAGAGGACAATTTAAGCCATTCACATTAGTTGAGAATATTGATGAGCCTGATAGAATTTTGGGTATTGAGTTTTTCTAAAGTCCAGTGGACATTTTTAATCCTTTCACCACTGTGGAAGTTGGAATTTGATCAACAGTTTCTGAGTGAGCTTACTTTTGTGGTGGAGGATTGCACTGGTCTTTGTGGAGGATAGGTCTGAGAATATCCTGGAGAGCTTGTTTAGTTATGGCAAATTTCTTCAACATGTGAATGTCATTAAAGTATTTAATTTCTTCATCATAAATGAAACTCAGTTTAGCTGGATACAGGATCCTGGGTTGAAAGTTATTTTGTTTTAAGAGATTAAAAGTCGATGACCACCCTCTTCTAGCTTGAAAGTTTTCAGCAGAGAGATCTGCAGTTATTCTGATATTTTTCCCCTTATAGGTTATGGTTTTCTTACGTCAGACTGCTTTCAAAATTTTCTCCTTCATCTTAACTTTAGTAAAGTTAATTATGATGTGCCTAGGGGATGTCTTATTTGAGTTGAGTCGTCCTGGGGTTCTGAAACTGTCTGATATCTGAATTTCAGAATCTCTTGGCACGTCTGGAAAGTTCTCTTTTATAATCTCGAGAAGAAGAGCCTCTGTGCCTTACAAAGCCACTTCATTGCCTTCAGGGATCCCTATTAGGCGAATATTGCTTTTCTTTAAATTATCCCAGAGCTCTCTGAGAGAATGATCTGTTTTTGCTCTCCATTTCTCTTCCTCTTTGAGAGTTTGGGAGCATTCAAAAGCTTTTTCTTCAATGTCAGAAATCCTTTCTTCTGCTTGCTCCATTCTGTTACTGAGGGATTCTATTGTGTTTCTCAGATCTTTGAGGGCTGCAACTTCTTGTCTCAATGTGTCAAAATCTTTGGTGATTTTGTCTTTGAATTCCTCGAATTCTTGAGCCAACTTTTGAAATGCTCTTTGAATTTCTAAATCCAACTTCTCCTCTGTTTTATTGATCTTATTTGCAATCCAAATTCTGAATTTGGTTTCTGACATATCAGCCATCTGTTTATGAATGGGATCTTCAGTTTTCTCTGCCAAATTGTTTCCTTGGGGAGGGGGGGTTGATCTACTCTGGTTATTTATGTTACAGGAGCTTTTCCGCTGATTCCGCCTCATGATTATTTTACACCATTTGGCTAGATGAGCAGATAAGGATAAGTTGGGTTGGGTGCTCCAGGAGTGGTGATTGCCAGTCCTTTGCCCAAAAGCTGGGACTGGTGTCTGTAACTTTTCCTCTAGAGCTTTTCCAAGGACCTGCACAGTGCTATGGCCTGAGAAACTGGGGACCTTCTTGGTGTGGTGGGGCTAAGTGGCTCTGTCTTATTTTCAGCTGGTCTCTGTCTTACCCTAGTGAATCAGTTACTGTGGATTGAAGTCTCCACTGTGGAGAAATAACAGTAATTGGGTCACCCCGCCCTCCCCAGGCAACAATTGGAAAAGGAAAATCAAACCTTTCCACAACCACACACCCAGGGTACCACTTTGGATAGTCCTCAGGTGATTGGCCCAGTTCAAGAGGTCCAAATCAATTGTTCCAGTCAGCACCAGTCTCAGGTGGGAGAGTTCAAAAGGTCTCCAGCAACTAGATATCAAGCATCTGCTGGCAACTCGAGTATGACTTGCTCTGGTGCTCCGTGAAGTCAGAAGGACCCATGCTGGAAATAAAGTAGTCTGGGAAGATTGATGGGTCCTTCCCCTCCTTGCACTTCTGTCACACCCAGTCACTGGTAACCTTGCAGGGCTGTGACCCAGTTCCCTCCAATGAGCAGATGCCTGTCTGAGTCACAGGGAGATCTATGTCTCTTCAGCCAGGCTGCCACACTCTCCCACCATCTTGCAGGGGGAGGTGAGGCCTAACAACCTCAGGTGCTTAATGGGGGCTGGGGTATTTCACTCAGTTCCAGCCCTGCCCCTGATTGATGTTGCTGACAGATCAGAACAACTTCACAGAATTTGTTTCTGTCTCAGCTATAATCCCATGTGGACCAGAGGCTGTTTGAGCAATTCAGCCCTGTCTGTGCTGCTGCCCTGTCTCAGCTGCAGTTTGTGTTGGAGTGAACAGTCAGAACTTGGCACTTAGCTGTCAATTCCAGACTCTATCTGCTGGCTTTTGTCTCAGCTTTGATCCCCTGAGGGCCTGTTGCATTTGAGGCTCAGTGAAACAGTATTTACCTGTGTATTCTAGTCCCTGTGCTCCACCCAGGCAGGTACCGCCTCAGGCCTACTCTTTACTCATGGGGCCTGCATTTCTGGTCCAGATTTGTTCCACCAGTGGCTGCTATGGGAGAATATGTCCAGCTTCTTCTGGTTGCCCAGAGAAACTGGGAATGTCCTTTTAAAGTATCCCCAGGGGTGTGAGCCCCATTGTTGCCACTGCTGCAGCCACTGCTCTATGCCTCAGGGCACTGCCAGTCCTGTATGGTTCCCTCTCAGCTGGGCTCCCTCTCAACTGACTGTCCTCTCCTTTCTCCTGTGCAGAAGAATCAGCACAGGTCAGCAAAGGCCCATGCCTCATCCATACCCCTTGAGAAAATTCCCAACAATGTGAACTCCACACTCCATGGGGTACAGGCTTCCAGACCTTGGGATAAGAATGGAGGGGAATGCTGGGAGTTCAAAATTGCAGGTAGAAAATATATACAGTTTTATGCCTGGCAGGAGAGTGCCATGGCACCCTAGTAGAGGAAGGAGGTCTGGTTTTTAGAGGGTCTCTACCATGGGATAAAATGGGAGGATATTTGTATTCTGCTCGATTGTTTGTATGGAGTATACTGCGAGCCATTCTCATGGGGGAGGGGATTCCCGTCCTCTTGGCGATGTTTTTTCCTACCTTTTCTTTGTCTCCTTGGGGTCACAGCTCACCTCAGCAGGGTTGATGTGCATTCTTCAACCATCTCTCTTGGCTCAGATCTGAACCATCGGCTTTCTTGCTAAACTTCTGTCCTTTAACTCTCCTTCTGGATGGGAGCCTCTGTGAAAAGCTGGCTCCAGTCAGCCCTCTTGCCTCCACCCCCTGATAACCTTTTTTGATATCACAGGGAGGATTAATTATGAATTTGTACCAACTGGGCAAACAGTTAACCAAGTTTACTATTTGAAATTGCTGAAGAAAGATGGGAGCCAAGATGGCGGTCTGTAGCCAGCTTTCTGCAGACGCTCCTGTCCAGAAGGAGAGTTAAAGGACAGAAATTTGGCGAGAAAGCCAACGGTTTGGAGCTGAGCCAAGAGACAAGGTCGAGGAACACACATCAACACT